>WTXL01000167.1:0-55047 GCA_022376525.1 Russula vinacea | reverse complement strand
GACAAGGAACTTCTGGCCATTGTAGAAGGACTCAAACGTGTCGACACCTGGTGATCGGATCACCCCATAATTGAAATCTCACCGATCACGACAACCTCCGCTTCTATCGACACCCCCAAAGCTGAACAGAAGGGTTGCGCGCTATATCGCATTCCTAGCGGACTTCAATTTCGAGTTGGAGTACCTACCTGGCAAGCAGAACAAGGCGACCCCTATCTAGACGCCCGATTACGACAAGGGGCCGAGGATAACAAGGACACTGTAGCCTCCCAGATTCCTCTTCGTCAGAGCAATGGAAATCACGGCATGGAACAGCAGATCGACGACCTCAAAGCGAACCAAAACTCCTCGAATCCTGGAAGAAGAAACATGACTTACCAAGAGATGGAAGGTCTGGTGGCGAGCCGGATCAAAGTAATCCGACCAATCAAGGAATGTACCGAACTTGATCCAGCAATATCACGATTCGCCACAGCAGCACACCCTGGAACATGGAAACCTCGCAGGTGCTAGACGGATTATTGGTGGCCTAGCCTCGGAAAGGACACAGAAGACTACATCAGGGATGGCCACCTGTCAGCGACCAAGGATCACACACCGCAATGTCCGCCAATTGCGCCGATCGGACCAGGAGAGATAACACCCCTTTTCATGCATTACTGTCGATTCATCACGAAACTTCCAGAATCGAGGGATGTGACACCATCCTCACCATCACCATCACGACTGCACTAAGGCTGTTATCCTAATCCCATGCAAGGAAACATGGGAAGCGAGGAAGTGCGAGGCTGTTTCGAGATCATGCCTTCCCTACACAGGCATTCCCAAAAGGATCATATCCACCGTGAACGCGCTTCACATCGCAGTTCTTCAAGAACTTGTAACCAGCTGGACATCAAGCAAAATTAGTTCGGCTATCACCCCAGACCGATGGCCATCAGAAGGACAAACCAAACCTGGAACCATCCTGCGTATCTACTGCAACACCAACAAGAAATTGGGCGGATGGTTAAAATTGCTCAATACATCATCAATGCCGCCCTCGTCGACCACAAGAAACCGCCTTACGAACTCTGGATGGGATTCATTCCCCGCACCCATCAACTGACACGCGCGGGTAACGTACCTGCGCTAGAGGAGAGGAAGTCCAAACTTCTCCAGGCGCGCAATGATGCCCAGGAAGCCATCAGCAAGGCGCAATCCTTATGGCAGAAATCCCCTCATTTCCTGAGGTACCATGTGGATCAACAAGTATGGTTAGAAGGGACTCATCTCTGCACCACGCACCCGACACACAAATTACGTGCAAAGCGCTTTGGACCCTTCAAGGTTCTAGAAGTCCTTAGCCCCGTGACATATAGACTGGAGCTCCCCGCAAGTTGGAAAATCCACAATGCCTTCCACGTGGCCGTCCTCCATCCATACAAGGAAACGGCAATTCATGGACCCAGCTTCCCGGAACCACCACCTGACCTTGTGGAAGGACAGGAAGAATGGGAAGTAGACAATGTGCTAGCCTCAAGGCGATTTGGGCGCAATAGGGCGCTCCAATACCTGGTCAAGTGGAGAGGCTTCTCGGAAGCGCACAACTCCTGGGAACCAAAAGGAACTTGGGGAACGCCGACCAATTAGTCAAGGAGTTCCATGATAAGAACCAACAAGCCATCCGACGAGTGGTTATAAACCCCACCTGTCCCAGCATGAGTTTTCAACTGCTCCCAGACATCTCTTCCTCATCCAACCCTTCAAAAACCTGTCCCTCATGTCTCAGACTAGCTACCCTTCTCCACCACATCGGAAAGACAGGCCATTCTGGCTGTTGACACAACCGTGGGGGCCGAAGTCGTCTCAGACATGCGCCGCACCAACACGCCCCCGCCAGCCTTTCCTCAGGAACCCGAATATACAAACCCGACCGAACCGCCGCCAACCTTTGACATAGATGACTATCTGAGGCTGTCCCCTTCTCTTGTCTCTGTCCATGGCCCCTCTAGGCCCCCGACTCCCCTCACTATTATGACGACAGCCATGGAGGCTGACCAAGAAGACAACGAACCCCTTCCTGTTCCACCACGACTGGGCGAACATGAATACTACGCCGCCCAACAGGTTCACCCAAACCCGGCGGACAACCCCCAAGACCCCCGCAACCTCCTAATCGGAACTACTGAACAACAACGCCAACAAATGTTCCGGTCTGTCAACGGCCTCCGGGATGCCATCCTGACTCTGATGAGGCAGGAAAGTGAAGAAGAAGTAAACGCACCATCCCTCGCCACACCTACCATTGCCCCAGAAATGCTGGTACATCGCAGACCAGCCACACCCTCCACAGAATCCTCCGTCACCTCGTCCGCCCCATCGCACCTCAGCATACTTGTAGACGGCGAAAACAATGACACGCATCCTGGCGAAGATTGGATCCAATTTATACCCGAAATCCACCGCACAGGCACCCTCATCCCCATCAATGAAGCAAACCCCGAGGAAAGAGTCCTGGCCCGCTACATCCACTTCCATGTCGACCAGATCACGGGAGAACCTACCATCTCAGGAACAATGGGTCGAGGATGCCCTATCTACGGCGACACTTTAGCGGCGGCACCAGTAACAGACCCGGCCCCCGCTAATTACCGCGATCACCGCTATTTTGAAATGTTCGAGGAACAAAGTATGATCTGCGGACCCGTCAACCGAGCCTTAGAAGATTTGGGGGACTATGGCATCTTGGGAGATGTGATTCGATATAGAGGACAAACAGCACAGCGTCGTCGATTGGCCCATATCCGTATGGAAGTTGAAGCGTTAGAAGATTATGCGCAACAGAGGAGGGCCAACTTGGCCATGCAAATGTCCGCTTATCAATCCCGAGAAACAGCCATTCGTCGCCGCCTCATTGCAGCCAACGCTCATGAAAGGGTAAATTGACTTCTAACCGAGGATCAGGAAACTGGGGAACTCGCCTGGAGACACCGTCGCGCAATTAGACGCGACTACAGTGGGGCCCATACCTTCAGGCTCCAGGGTGGTCATGCCCCTTCCATCTCCAGCGGAAGTTCACACAGCAGCTCCGGAGGTTCCATCGAACCACTCACCACCGGCCGCACCACCTGCATCTATTGCCACTGGCCCGGACACCTAGCCGGACATTGCAATACTCCGCATTATATCTGTTTGGAGAAAAGGTCCGGATACTGCCGCCATAACATGCCCAACACCTGTCCCTACGGCGGACGTCATAAGCACGCCTCCCACACCTACCGCACACAAGGAAGGATGGCCAGATATCTATCGCTGACGGAGCGAGCAGTGGAGTACGAGCATGTCAGTGAAGGGTGCGACGACACATGCAAGGGTCATTACAGTCGGGCAGCTAGGCGCACTCGCGCCGCGATAGAACGGGTGGTAGACCAAATCGGCCGTTCGACCACTCAGACCGATCCTGTGTGCGAGGCCCCTTACGTACCTCGCACCCCGACCCCGGACTACGTGCCCGCTGATAACGAGGGCAACGATGAACTTTGAGGCGCGTGGAATCGCCTCTTAGAGGGGAGGGTGGTGATAAGCTCCATCTCTGGGATGGAGAGAGGTGAGGTTCGAGGTGTTTTCTGGACCGACTTGGACCCCGTCATGTGACTCATGTACGATTACTCATACGAAGGACTGCTGATTCGCAGGCTGACTGAGGCATCAGTCAGCCTTACTGTATTATGGCTGGGATGACTCATAGGCTGACTGATAGCCTTACTGTACCATGACTGATCGCTGACTGATACCAGTTCGCTTACTGATGGACTTACCAATCGCTTTACTAAGCGATTACTAGGACTATTAGTCATACTGGTTCGAACCTGTATATATAGCCTGAGTAGTTGACAGTTGAGCCCTAAGCTCGACTTTGTTCTTATCGCAGCTATCTGATCTCCTATTCCTTGCGAGGCCCCTCTCTTCTCTTCCATCGAAGCTTCGGGACCTTTGAATAGGACCTAACTCTCAGCTTAGTGATTGTGCTTAACAATCAACTCGCATCTCAAGCGGCCCTTCGGTCCGCTTATCGATCAGATCGCAACTAAAGTCACTTGTTGCACGGCGCCCCGCTGCAGGCTTAACAGTGTGGGTGGTGCGAGTGGTGCATCAAGTGTAACTCGAAATCTAAGACCGGGAAAGTAGTTAGATATTTAAAAAAAAAACAGAAAAAATGATAGACTGGCCACTGAAAAATGCAGATCCGAAGTTTGAAGTGCGGTGGTGCTTTCAATCGTTCAAAATTGGATTCCAAAGATGGGGGAGTACTCAGGAGTGAAAATTCCCACACATGGCCCAGATCACCGATTTCTCCATTTTGGTGGTCACTCCACAAAAATATTCATAGCACAATAAATAAAATCTCTAAAATTAAGCCCATTCTATGCCACCCTTCCAACCCATTTGTCTGCCATCCTAGCTTTTAAAACCCCTCAAAAAGTCCTTCCTGCTCAATTGGTGCATTGATCTTCCTTAGGTGGCCCACTTCCTGTCCTGCTACAGTATAGAGTGTCACCGGTGTAGATCCGATAACGATTAGACAAATCATTATACCAAGCTTGTTGCGGCCGCTCTCTAGCCAATGCTGAAGTTGAGTGGGGAAGAGGATAGAAGAGTGTATTTGACTCCGTAAGATTGACAGGAGACTCAACTTGCTGTCTTAGGGACGGTAGTTCGAGCCTGTATACTGTACAAGGCATCCAGAATGTTCTACACTATGACACTACGTAGAAGGCCCTGGAAACAGGCGGAAGCTACTATGGAAGGCACTAGAACTCGATGGAATATTGTCCAGAACTCGATGGAAGTGGGAGGAAACTCGTAGAAACTACTGGTATTGTACAAGACTCGGGCTCAGTTAGCCCCTACTCTTACCCATGTTGTCACGCACGACCTCGTGACCTCTGGTGCTGAAGATGAGCGATGTCATAGAGAGCTCTAGGGAGTCTGATATAAAAGAGGGGGAAAAGGAGATAAGATTCCTCTGTGTGTTAATGGGCCCTTATATGTCTCTAGGCCCATTAACATGTGACAATGAGCAGGGAAAAGTGATCGGAGGTGGAAGATTGCAAGAACATGGTAAGTACTTACAGTGGAGCCTCTTAAATGCTTGGCTTGTGGTGGCTTGATTTATGTAAGTTCTAATTTTCACCCTGTCTGTACTCTCACATACTTTTCAAGCTAACATGCCTGCCTTATATGCTCAGTGTATGATATCTACAGGATAACATCTCTCACTCTCCCTCAGCTGACTGCCAGTGACTGGTGTCATTTTCTCCAGTGATTGAATCTGCCCTTATTGAGGCAGCAAGTAGAGGTCCAAAACAATTCAGCCTCATTTGGCTTTGTCAATAAAGTGAGTTATACTTTGTAACAATCAAGGATGGATCTCACCACTTCTGCAGTCTGCACCGAAGCAAGAAGAGTGAAAAGGCATTTAGGACCTCAAATGAGCAAAGTTCTTCTTTGCACTCTTGAAAATGAGGTATTCTACTTCTTGTCATGTATTCTGCATATATTCACAATCATATTCTGGTATACAAGGCAAAAGAAGGATGTCTGCAGCTCCAACAAGGTCACTATCTTATAATATACATATGGAGGTTGTAATGTGTAAGCCATGAAATCCCCTAAACATCCTTACACAGCCACATTATGTTACTTTACAGGTACCTCAGTCCCTTAATTCCTGTCACAATTAACATAAAGATGACCTCTGTGCCAAGAACACAAAGCAGGGTTGGTGATGTGTCATTTAGAACAGGTAAGAATAAGCGAAGTGTTCTTGGCCTCTGCCACCACAAGGGGGTTGACAGGGGCTCCCATAGCCTTTGACACGTGGACACCTTGAAACAAATACAGGATGCATCTGCATGATGCTCCTGATGTCATAGGGGTAATTCATGGTGGGTCTAGGTATGAGTAAGCCATGGGCAACGGGAAGGAAAAATGTGCTGACAAAAGGTTCAGACACAGTGTGTGTGAGATCTTTAACTGACTCTTTTGTTTCTGTGTCTCTTAAATTAATATGGATCCCTGTGCTGAGTTTGATGCTGACCCTCCTTCCCCTTTTATGATTCAATAGAAACGTTGGCAATAAGGGTGTTGAAGAGATCTCTCTGCAGAAAAATATAAGCAAGATTTGGCCAGAGCCATTACCTGCTTGAGCCCTTCTTGCTTAGCAGACAAACTAGCATATAATAAGATAGTAAGTTTTGCCTAGATTTGTGATCATTAGTGAAGGAGGGAGACTATTATAGTTGGCAAGAAGCACAAACCAACCTGGTTGGCCAGTGATGACCACACCACAACCCTATCTTTATTCTTGTATCATTGTATGACACAATATTGGCATACACATATTATATTCCTCATGGACCAAGAGACATTTCGCCATACCAGAGATGGTTTTGGTGGTGTCCCAAAATTAAAGCTGATATTCATGCTCACACCCAAACACTAGGCATATGAGCCCACAGATGCAAAGCATGGGTAAGCCTGCCCCAAAAGATGACCCTCTAAAATGTGCTACTGTGGCTCACTATTTCCCTTGCAGGTTAATAAGTATATTCTCATGCCAAAGAATGGCCAATGAATAGAGCAGAGAATCCTCCATCTGTGGAAGGTCTCCCTCCCTAATATAACCCCAATCAACTGAGCATTGCCTCTCTCTTAATGCTAGCAGTGGGCCATGGCTGGTTGGTGCAGTCACTTCAAGTGCAGTGCCTAATGTGGTCATTGAAGCTGACCATAAAATACCAGTATGCTGTAACACAGAATCTGTTCAACAAAGCCAGCCTGAGGGTCAAAGGGCAGGTGTGCTGGCCCTCATGAACAGTTAAAGTAGCCTTCATCCAGACTCTGGCCCCAAGCATTAAGGACATTACCTAAATAGCCTTACTTTCCCACATGTCCCTATGCAGCAGCATGCATGAGATGTGAAAGATGATGGAATACAGTACACTACTGTAAATATTCCCTGCCATGTGACTTTGATTGATGTGACTTTCTTTTTTTTTTTTTGGAAAACACTGTATTCATAGTTAAAATATGCTGATTGGATGTGACTTGTCATCAACATCATGTATATGCTTACCTGAGTTATCTGACAAGTAAGTTGGTCAACAATCACATGCTCAACTCCCAATTCCTCAAGCTCTGGTGCATATCTTGTAGTGCTATCACTATCTACCCCTCCTCGAGTCCTCCTTCGTCCTCATTGATCCCAAATATGTGCCACAGCGTTGTAACACTCCCAAACGGGCGCTCTGCCCCAAGCAGTGTCGCCGCCGCCTCATACCGTGACCGAGGCTCACGCACACGCGCACATAGTGCCGCATAGGCCTGTCCGAGCCGTCGCTGTGCTGCGCGGTGTACTCGTGCATGTAGAGCAGGAGCCGTGAGCGCGGCAAGTCGCGGTGCATGCACTGCGTCGAGCGAGGTGAGCCAGTGCGCGAAGGAGGCGAGCGCGCTGCGTAGTGTGGAGGGATCACAAGCTGGCACGTGTGCAAGGGGTTCCTAGATAGCGTGCGTGTGGTTCGTTAGCGTTGAGCATTTTGTATTGGTGTCTGCAGAGGCTACAGGTCCGGAGAGGGGGGGAAAGAAGTGGGTAGTGGTGGTGATGACATACGTCTTCTGGGGTTTCCTCACATGCATGGATGGCGTCATGCAAGCACGAATTACGCAGGACTGCCTTATACTACATTTCAAGTGGGTCATCTCAGCATGAGAAAATCAGCAAGAAAGAGGGAAGGGAAAATCGCACATGCTCCTCGATGAGCTCCAACACCCGAGCCTCGACGGCACCATCCAACTCCGCGTGCTTGCGCGCTGCGCACGGGTACGGCGCGAGAGTGTCTACGAGGTACGTGAGACAGTTCAACACGAATACGGGGCGGTCCCACGCGCCGCCCACACCTGCACCACCAGCTGCAGCCGTGGTAACGAGGCCGGGGGCGGGTGTAGCACGACGACGCAGAGCCGCGTCCTTCTCCCCAGCCGCAACAACGCACATCCTTATAGCCGGATCGACGAGCGCGTCAAGCGCACGCTCAATCGTCGCGTTGTCCTCCGCACTGCCCACCTCCCCATCGCTGTCGCCGTTCCCATCGCCTTCGGCTTCTGCCGTGTGCAAAGCGAGGATCGCACGGAGGTCTTGCGCGTGCGATAGGAGCGCTTGTGGGGGCGTGAGGGAGGTATCGGCTTGATCGAGCGAGATACGTGAGAGCGCCCGGCCTTGTGCCGCGATGGCGTCAAAGAAGACCGTGTACGACGCGGCGGTTGTTCTGTTTGATGATTATAATTACATTATTTTTTTTTGGCTTTCAAATGAGTAAGATAGCTTTGGAGACAACGTACTCTTTGAGCGTGGTAGCGAGCAGTGCACGCGAACCGAGCGTGCGAGCCATCGTCAGTGCGTAGAAGTGGAGAAGCCGCGAGACCTTGTATGCATATAGGCCGCTCTCCTGCGCGCGGACCGTTTGTAGCACGCGCGCGCGCAGCGGGCCACACAATCCCGCTACAGCGGCATCCATGAGCTCACCCAGCCATTCGTCTTCTGCGTGGGCCGGTGCGCGGACGGCGCCGGGCATGCGAGAACCTGTGTCGATGCTAAGAAGAGCCTCGAGAAACTCGCGCTCAGCTGCGATCGCCTGGTGTACCCATGCGAGCATGTCGCCTATGTACCGCAGTGCATCATGGCGTGTAGGTCGATTGGCCGTCGTGCGCCTGCGCCTCCGGTCTGTTGCCGGTTGTCAGAGCACTGGTGAACGAAGAGAGGAGCGTGGTTTGGCGCGTTTGTGCAAGCACAGTCAGGGCATCGCTAAGCGGTAGGGTTGGTGGGTGAGATGGTGATTTATATGCGATAGAGCTAGAAGCGAAGCAAGTGCGCGACATACGATAGCAGCTCGGGACGTGAGCGGAGGCGGCGTACGGCCTCGCTCAGCTCATCGGGAACTTCGAGAGATGCGTCGCGCCCCATACCGCGGAACTCGACGCTACAACATCGCAACAGCTTATCGTATGCCTTCTCAAGGTGCGTGGAGGTCACAGCCATAATGTCGAGTCTAAAAACTTAATGTCAGGACTGATTGATTGAAGAAAGAAGACACAGACCCAGCTCTCGAAGGGCTATTCTCTCCGGCCATCAAAACACGGCAATCATCTCGAATGGCTTGCGCACGGTCCACGGCGGCGAAAAACGTGGGGCCGACGGAACTTCAGGGAAGAGAGCGCGTCGGCTTCGTCTGCAGAAAGCGTAAAGCGGGCAAGAAATAGTGTAATGATCGATTGACGCGTCTTCACTTGTTGTCTGCGGATCCTCTGCGTGTAAGCAAGGAAGCAAGCTTGCCCGTGAAGGAACATACTCTACTTACTGCTCATCTCTCAAACTTCCCGCGCGATCCAGCAAAGATTTGCAGGCCTCATTAGTAGATTGAAGCTGGAGCTGTGCCTCCTCACACTGCGCACGCATTGTCGATAGTGGGCTTGTAGGACATCCAATTTCTAGGGCAGCAAGTAAGTTTTGTGATGTGAGCCAAAAAAGTATCTGCGATACGCACTTGGTCTACCACGCCGAACGCAGCAAGGAACCTGAGGCTTCCCTCCTCCATTTTTCTCTCAATGTCGCGCCGAAGGTGCTTCCGCGCTTTGGCTGCGGTATCGCCAGGCGGTGCCCCCCGCAAGAAGCTGGGCACATCCTTTGCACTGTCCATATCGACCTCGTCGACCCCGTCTGGTGCTACGACATCCTCCTTCGCCGCTGAGATGACAGCTGGGGATTCCGAGAGAGAATAGAGATTGGAAAGGGTGCTTAGAGCCTCTTTCGTAGCCTCATCTTCGAACGTGGCACCTAGGACTTTGTATAATCGGAGAGAGACAGGATTTCGCGCAAGAGGCGATGGAGAGGCTGTCTGAGAGCGTCGGCCGATTTCTGTGGCGGCAGCAACGGAAGGCAGCGATGGCATGATTCAAGATTATTGCCCCCCGAACCCGGAGGACCGCGGCCCGTCGAAACACTTTGACGAGCCAAAAGCCTTACTCGTTCTAGGTACAAAATTACAGTGATACATGGTTGGTTAAACAGCGAGATCACAGCATCAAGACGGACAGAAACGGGGGGACCGAGCCTATTTCTATCTCTGGAAGAAAAACGAAAAAAGAAGAGGGCAGAACTACCCCAAGTTGGCGTCCTCGACCACGACACGCTCCATAGCCTCCAGTGCTCGGCGTGCGCGTTCCCTGACCTCCTTATCAACGCTCCCACCACCAACGCCAGTACCTCCTGATGGGCCCCCACCAAACTCAATGAGGTGCCTGAGCGTACTCTCAATCCCAGCTGCGCGAAGCTGCGCCGCTCCCCAGGCAAGCTCAATAATCGCGCCCAGCGCTGCACAACGCGCGTCCACGGGGGCATCTACTAGCGCGCTGCGAAGAGAGCGTAGGAGCGGTTCGTGCCCGAGGATGTGCGCTTGGCGCTGTGCGTGGCCGTTGGCGAGGTTCGCGAGGGTGAAGGCGGCTTGGAGCGCGACGTCCGCATCACGTGATTCGAGGGCGCTCGCGAGAGCATCAAGTAATCGCGTTCGGCCAAGAGCGTCGAATACGGCATCCACGTCGTCTTCGCAGTCCGCAAAATTGCGCAGGAGGTTCAGCGCCTGCTCGCGCACGCCGGCGTCTGTGTCGTCCAGGCGCTCGTCGAGCGCGGGCCAGCCCACATCCGCCATGATGGCGCGCTTGGTCTCCGGAGCGCATTTATATACAAGGTTTTTGAGGGCCCAGAGAGCGCTGAGGCGTAGCTCGGCGCTGGGCGAACGGAGGAGGCGCGCGAGACGTGTGGCAACTCCTTGTTTGAGAAATGGGGTCCGCAGGGGAGAGTACTGGTTGACGAGATTACAGACGGCAGCGAGGGCGGCATGCACGACGCGTCGGTCCTCATCGTCTTTTGTAAATACGGCGAAGAGCGCAGCGCCTAGGCCTGAGTCGACAAGTGATGTGCGCGTAACGGCGACGCTACGTGAGAGCGCACGGACGCATTGGCATGCGGCGTAGCGCACACCCGTGTGCCGGTGAGTGAGCGCTGATGCCAGTGGGGGCAAGAGTCGCTGGCCATCGGTTACATCTCGCCGAATGTCATTGTCCGCAAGCGCGAGGACGGCGATCGTGGTAAGTGCGGCCTCGCGCAAACAGCAGAGGCTTTCTGGCTCGTCCTCCTCCCATTCTGGTGGTACCTTGTTTTCCGTCGTTGGGGGCGGTGTAAGTGTGTGAACGAGATCGGAAAGCTTGGCCAGCGAGCCTCTGTCAAAAGCGGTTTGACATAACTCTTTCTCATCCATCACGAGGTAGTCTGGGGTGTGATTTCTTTAGAGTCACATACAGTCCTGACCGGGATGACGTTGCTCACTGAGGATGAAGCATGCCTTGGTACGACTTTGTGGTGATTCAGTCTTTGATTCAATCATACGGTTCATGACGTGCATGACCACATGAGAAGCAGTCGAGTCCGGAGGCGCTGGGTGATGGTGGTTGGCTGCACTCGCTCGGATGATATGTGTCGCACTGATGTGTTGTCAGTACGTTGAATGGGCGCTTAAAATTCGGGTTTCTCTACCATAGACCCGCGGCAAGCTGCACGTCTGTAGAGCGAGATTTGCATAGTCCCAAAGCAAGGGTTAGAGTAACTGGAGAGTCTGACAAAAACATAATCACAGAGTCAAAAAAACCAGCAGAATGCAAGTTACGGGGGAACACGCACCTGCATTAGACCTTCCCGCAGGAGCCCTAGCGAGGTGAACAGCAACATCGTGGTTGTCTTTGGCCAGGGAGGCCAGGGCAGATAAGGCGGCCGCCTGTACCTTTACGTCGCGACTTCGCAGAAGCGTCGTGAGATAACGCGCGACCCACCCACCACCACCGGAGTGCGCGGGCGCTATAGCCTCCGGGCGCTCCCAACGCCGCCGCCCACGAGAAGCCTCTCGTCCGCGCTCGGCCGGAGGAACCCACTCCGCAACAGCAGTACGATGGCTCGGTGCGCGGAGCGCCGCACCAAGGAGCTGCGCAATAGATGTGCTAGCCTGCGTCGAGGAATCCATGAGGAGGGGGAGGTACACGTCGAGAACTTCGAGCTACGGAGAAGCTGTTAGTGCCTCGTGGGGAGTGCAAGGCTGAGTGGCATAACGAGATTACCTGGAAGAAATAGTCGAGGGCAAGTTTTGCATCCTCACGCACGGGCGATGAGTCATCCCTGAGGCCCCATTGTGATGGGCCTACGAGTTCAGCACAGGCTACGGCGATGGCACGAAGGGCACGAGCAAAGGCAGCCTTAGTCGCTGTGGGCTCAGAGGGGTCGAAACGTGAAATAGCATAAAGGAAGGCCTGGTGCGCATTGGCGTGCAGCAAGCTGCGGAGCGCCTCTGGAGAGCCTGGTAAAGGGGAGGGAACGGTAGGTGGAAGGGACGCCCGCAGCAATTGTTGCGCACCATAAGATAAGGAGGTGATGACGTGGGCGGCCTCAACACGGATATCGTCCTGTGAACCCGCAGCATCCTCAATTGCTCCGGTGCATTGAGAGATTTGACAAGGCTGGGAGAGGATGGTTAGAAGGATTGGGAGGAACGAGCGGTCACGGACGTGGCTACAAAAAGCTCATCCTGGGCGAGCATTATCTTGGCAGAGGGATTTCCGATCACCTTGTTTTTGACTCCCTTAAGCGTGGAGACGTTGACGGTCTCGATGGTCATTGTCGAATAAGCGGGAAAGGCGGAATTGATTATCAAACAGACTACAACGCCCACACTAATGCGGAATGCTTCCTTCTCGACTGCGTGGCGTGGCGCCCGCAGCCTTTGATATATATCCTGTCTGGTGGCTGGTGATTCGCCATCAACTCTCCTTGCTTGACCCTCTCCCTTATGGAAATCGAACTCACGCGTATTGATTTCGATGCGGACGAATATGATGTAGCCTAGCCGTCGCTGCTGTGCTTCATGGCCCCGATCTCTACGACCCCAACGATCCAGAGAATAAAGGTCGTGTACCAAATTTCGAAATCGAAATGGGCAAGAGCCCTGCTGGTCGTATCCATAACGGAACAGCTATCCTCCGTGTTGGCTCAACGCTGGGGCGCCGGCTTCTCAGGTGGAATTACGAGCCAGATAACAATATCATGGTCAAAGGACACCCCCTCAGGGCCTTCAATCTTCATAACACCGTGCCTCTAGATGTAAGGCAAAGGCTTGAAAAGGCGTTGTATATCGACCCGGAACAGGAAAGGCAGCGCCATCAAATAGAACACCAGGCCAAGCTGGTTCGTCCGCGAATTGCAAAAGTCCAATTTGGGGTGTGGTACAAGCCGTCGAACTCTCGTGGCAAAAGGAGAGCATTCTCGGTCGAGTATGAACGTGACTTTTTGTCCAATTCTGCCGCATACATAACCTTGGTATATGAGCACAAGTTGATACGCATTGACGTATGTGCTACTCTACTTCCAATTACAGATTCACTGACCTCTCTCCACACTCAGATCGGGCAGAGGGAAACGGAAGAGATCAATTACCTGATCCTTATCAAGTTCTCAAGCATTCGTAAGATGGGGATCGGTTACGATGAAGGTGGTCAAGCTTGTGAGTAACTATATCACCATCACTAGCCTCCCGCGTAGCTGAGAGTAGAACCACAACAGTCATTATATTTGATCTACGTACACCTCCAAACTTTGAACAAGAAAGCTACAATGGTCGGGCCCCAGAGGGTATCAAGCGCAAAGGGAAATTCAAGACCAGGGACCGTATATCTGCGATTGACCCCCCGCATGCCCGCATCGCTCCATACGCACATCACCTACGAATCCTCCTTGCTGAGCCAGACGAACTTCTCCAGTTTGAGAAGATATGCCACCTCGCAAAATGTGAACCCCGTCCCACCCGCGTTCCCTGCGTGGATGCCTGCGGGATGGGATTCTTCTCGGACCGCGACCTCCTTCAAGTCCAACGCTGGATCAAGACTATGGATTGGAAGAATGCATTTCAGATCGAGGCTTGCCTGCGCTCCGGCTTCCTCACCACCCATGACCTGCTTGTGACTCTCCACAAACCCATTGAGCAAGCGATCCACTACTACGGTGCCGAGGCATCAGAGTTCTTACGTTTGTTTTCGGTTGCGCTCAAAATGCGCAAAGTGGACGAAGAAGTGGGGGACTTGTTCGCACGCACGCGGTCAAATCATCCCAGAATCGAGCCGCTTCGACTTGCACCCGGACATATTTCTTGCCACCACGTGATAATTACCCCTTCCAGGATACTACTCGAGGGACCGTATACGACACAGTCTAACCGTGTCATTCGCCGCTATCAAGGTCGTGACCCCAGCCTCACTGAACGATTCGTTCGTGTTGAGTTCCGCGACGAAGATCGCCTTGCGTACCGCTGGGATGGCGATGTTGACGGGACCTGGTTCCTCCAACAGCGTGTCGGTGGGATTTTGCGCCACGGATTCGAACTTGCCGGCCGTGCTTTCGAGTTTCTTGCGTACTCCTCGAGCGCGCTACGGAACCACTCTGTCTGGTTCGTTTCTCCTTTCCGTGATCCCGTAGAGGGATACGTGACTTCCGAGAAAATTCGGGCGTCCCTTGGGGACTTCTCAAAACTACTTCGGACGCCAAGCAAATATGCGGCCAGAATCGCGCAGGCGTTCACCGCGACGGACCCTAGTGTGAAGATTCATCGCGATCAGTGGGAAGAACAGGACGATATTTACACGGCCCGGGCCGAGGACGATGCTATATTCACAGACGGGGTCGGCACTATTTCCTCCCAGTTAGCCGATATGATTTGGGAGGCAAAATGCAAGGCCAGCAGTCATGTCAGGGAACATCGCGTCAAACCGTCCGCATACCAATTTCGTTTCCTCGGATACAAGGGAGTTGTCGTCGTTGATCATAATCTTCAAGGCATCAAGATGCGCTTGCGCGAGTCGCAGCGAAAGTTCCCCGTGCATGACGTTGAGGAGGCAGAGTTTGAAATAGCTCGCTCCTTTGACTACCCAAATCCGGTCCATCTAAACAGGTTTGTAGTCATGTCTTCCCTTCGTAAACATTAACCTGTACACAATTCTCCAGACCAGCAGTGATGGCATTGGAAGATCGCAAAGTTGATAAGGAGACGTTCATAGCCCTTCAAGAAAAAGCAAAGGCTTCGATCTATCTTTCTACTGATTCGTTGGAGAACTTCTCGCAGCTCCTTAAGGAACACAATCTAGGTGGAAAATTTCGTCTAGGGTTCGTTCTTAAGCAATTGAGCAAGCTCGGACTCGACTTGAAGGACGGCACTGATAAGAAAGCCATCCAAAGCGCTTTCTTTGAACGGCTTCTTCGCTTCTCCATGAACCATTCCCTTCGTGAGGTCAAGTATAAGGCCAGAATCCCGGTTCCAGGTAGCTACCAGTTGGTAGGCGTTGCGGACGAGGGTCAAGCGTATATAAAGGAAGGCATCACCAGTGAGGATGATGTATTCACATTGGGACCTGGTAGGATCTACGGTACGTTTCTCCGTGGCTGTACAGTTGTACTACCTCACGCAGAGGACAACATCCAGTCTGTGTGCAGAATGGTGCGGACGAACAACCTATTTACCTGAAAGGCACATGCGTCATATCCAGAAGCCCGGTAATTCACCCTGGTGACGGTACGTGGATGAGTATGCTTTCTTTAATATGGGTAGTCCTCATTATTCGTACAGTGCAGCGTGTCTACGCCGTGGGCGAACCGCCGGAGGACAAACTTTGTTTCTTCCGCGGTTTGAAAAATGTGGTTGTGCTTCCGGCTGTTGGTGCGTACTGACGAGCTCATACGTGCCTTCATCAACGTATTCGCTTTTCAGGCGACCGTCCACTGGCATCGTGCCTTGCTGGGGGCGATTTGGATGGGTACTTATTTACACTACTGGGCGCCACAAATGTTCACAACTCCACAGCGACACGTACGACATCTACTATGGGAATCAAGGTTTGATTCCACAACTGCAAACGGATCCAGCAGAGGAAAATAAGAGTACCCCCTGGACGTTGGATCCCGACCGTGGCGATGCCACGGTCGAGGATATTTGCGATTTTATCGTCGAGTATATCAATAGCGACGTGATGGTATGTCTTTTCACCGTGCTCTGTGCCTTGAGTTCACTCCCCCTGTGATTCACAGGGCCTCTTGTCTGACCGGCATATTATCATTGCCGATCAATCAATGGTGGGATTTTGTTTGTCGTTATCCCACCGTATCCTTACCCATTGATAGGACGGCGTGTTCGACGAGCGGTGCATGAGGCTTGCCAGGCTCTGTAGCCAGGCAGTAGATTACGCAAAGAATGGCAATCCTGTCGACATACACAACAACAACCTCCCCAAGCAGTTGATCAAGTTCAAGCCGGATTGGCACAAGGCAGAGGTGACAGGTGCACGCGAGTTGGACTACTATGTTTCGGAGCGTGCGCTGGGGTATATGTTCCGGAACATAAAGCTCCTCGATCCAGATAAACCCATCGAAGGTCTACCCACAGAATGCCCCGAAGCAACCGCCCCCCTCAACGATCCAATCTCGCAAGTCCTTGCGCCGCTTATGCGCACGCTTAACTTGGATGCGGACGCGGACGATGTCGAGTCAGACGCGGAGAATGTGAACGACCTCGCGGAGCGAGCTCACTTGCACTACGTTCGCGAGATGCATTACATATGTGTAACGCACACACTCGTCGACGCGCCAGATGTTCGTCTGAAGGAGGAGGAGGTCGTGCTGGGCACCATCCTTGCTAACTGCGTCCAGTCGCGGTGGCGCACGGATAGGACGTACAGAATGAAGTTGCACACTGAGGGGTTGGTGGACGATATTCGCGGAAGGATCATCCAGACCGAAGAAACCCCGACAGAGGACCAGCTCCGTTCTGGTTTGTCGCGCGCGTGGGAAGTCTGGGTCTGGGCCCAGCGTAATCGAGACGAGGAGTTCATCGAGAGTTTCTCTCTCATCATGCTTGGCCTCCTGTTAGACTTTCTTAAGCGTCTTGATGAACTGTCGCAGGCTGGAGTCGATAAACGCGCAGATATCAGTACCCGACGTAGCGAGTCTCCCGAATTTGGTTGGTCGTGAAGTGCTTGCATAGTTGTATTGTAGGATACCAGAGTTGAATCACACGCAACAATTTGAGTGACTTTCTATGACCGGGAAACCTCGCGCATATTGTAATGTATGGGGAGGGGGGTCTAAAGCGATCGATGCGATGCCGCTCTACCCAGGACGATGAGATGTCCATCCAGAACACTCGGAATAATTCTAATATGCAATAAATGAATAGCACGCGCAGAAATTTGTATGAGAGCATAGTCAAGCGAGGTATGAGAGTGGGAATATCATCCCCGGTCAAGGCATTCCAAGAGCACCGGAAAATTGAGGCTGACAAGTCGATAAGGTAGATACAACAAGGCTTGGGGGGCATGGGGATCATTCCGATCATTCTTCGTCACTGAGTGATGCCGCAGAAACGCAGCTGAGAAAGAGCTTCCCGGAAACCGTTGGATTACTGTAAGCCCCAAGTTCGATCAAGAGCTCGGCCAGAAGAGGGGGACGACACACTTCTCTCCTCGGAGCCTCGGAGTAGGCTACAAAATGGGCACATTGTTCCTACTGGGGTCTCAGTCCGCGTACTTTTACGTATCTTCGCAAGTATCTTCGTAATTTCCGCAAGGTGTATCGGATACGAGACAGATCTGGAATCTAGACAAGAACCCATGGCAAATCCAGGAATCACTTGCCCAATTGTGCTCTCCAAGGATCCCTCTACAAAGTCAGAAGATAGTTAAGCCGATGCCATAATGGCCTAGGCAAAGAGACGCCCCAAGGTCCTATCATGACAGGAATACTGTACTGTACTACGGCTCGTTGCCACACAGCCGAATTTGTCAATAGTTATTCCAGTCATCGTGTAACTGTGTAAACCGTGTGTCATGTAAGACAGTATGATCACCCGCCTTGCACAGTTGACCGTTGCCAACAGAGCTAGTGCCGCGGCCCGTAGTCCTACTGAATTACCGGCGTCAATACAAGCTTCCGGAGGCACAGCAATCTTGAAAGTCTCTTACAAGATTCCAAGCCGGCGGATTCGGGAAGCGCAGTTGAGGTGTGCACGCGACACGATATTGTGATGGGATGTAGGGTCCCCGTGGTATGTGGGACGGTTTAGAAGCGCGGGCTCGGCGATAGCGCAAGCTTACGCGTCATGTCGTGCCCGTTCCCAAGACGCACCACCCACTACACACTTTCGTATCTCCTGGGCGTCCCGCCATTGTGTGAGCCCGCTATAGTCGCCACAACGATACCTTGCCTGCGTCGAACAAAGTGTCGAGCCTTTCTCCGAGTCGTCTCCCCTCGCGTGCGCCCTAGCTCAGAGTCCCCGTGCAGCGCCGCCCCGGTTGCGCCTTGCGTAGTCTCCGAATGTGCTCGCGACTTGAGCGACTCGAGCTTGTACTAGTAAGGCACGGCAGTAGTCGGGCTTCGCGACGATCACTTACGCGCCCGCCCCGGGGGAAATTTTGGGGGGCATCGCTCCTGGCTTTCGGCGAAAATTGGATCTGATTCGAATACAGCCTCAACTTGCTTTGTGAAGGATGAGACCAGTTGGTCCGGTCCGGTCCGGATCCATTGATGATATGACATGTGATATGATATCTGCTCAGTACTATGCAGTGAGTCGAGTCCTCGTCTCGGTTTCTCTTCCGGGCTTCGCGAAGCAGAGTCGTAATCATAACGGTTTGGCGAACGTCGGTCAAGGCGGTAACAATACTTTCCCCAGTGATGAGCAGTGCCGTACAGTACCACTGTCGGAATTCGATCTCGCATCGTTCACGACACGAAACCTGACATCTTTGGTCTTTATCGAGCGTGGGCCCAAGAATCAAGATGCTCCTGGCATATCATATCTCTATATCTCAACGTTGGCATAGTACGCGGCTTCGTTTGTGTATCAACCCTGATTTTTGCTGGCGCGGGCGGCTTGGCGCGGCTTGCACGACAGCACGACTCTGCACGAGTCTTGCAAACGATAGCAAAAGGCGAGGGGAAAATATGTGTTCGAGTATACGTCGTTATCACGATAAGTTTCATCGTCCCAGCATATATGTCTGTGCTCACCAACGCACGTAGATCGGCATTTCACTTGAGTGTTCCAAATCATGGTGGCAATCAGGGTGGCAATCACTTTATACCTTATGAATTGTACGCACTACGACCTTTGCATTGGAATACGACTCGCGCATGCAGACATTAGAGCACTTGGGCTTGCCTTAGTTGGCCTGTCTGCGTGTCCGTGCATTGGCAGGTATATACGTAGTCCCTTATGGATTTGTCGTATCCGCGTGTGTAACCGTTTGCCTAACTCTCAAAATATGGGCTGACCGATATCGAAGCTCTCACAAGGACTCGGAGGAGTGTAAAGCCCGCGCCTGTGCAAGGCATTCTTTGGTACTGTATCAGTCTGTATGGAAAGTTTGTAACCGCCTTTGGCATTTTTTCATCCTTTCCCCAGCCTTTCCCCGAGCAATGGACTGGGCGTAACTGGGGCAAGTTACTAGTACACGCGTGCCACTAACTTGCCCCTCATGGCAGATATTTGCAGTACAGCATGGCTCACTTATGCCTTTGCTTCTGAAAGGAGGTGGCGGAGGTGATTTACATCGTTTGCTTCTATTAGGGACCCTTCCAAACACAGGCTTATTTCCTACGTTGCCAGTGGCAGCGGTTGGCTACACCTTCACATCTCCGAACGTCGGTTCCATCTGCTGTGTCCAACCTCTACTGGACGACCCGTACGCCATTCAAGCCCTTCATATTTGTTCTTGAAATGCGAAAGGCCGCTCCGTCGACGGGATGGACGTCATATCCGGGTCGGCTAATGCCGACAACTGCGTTCCGTGCCAGGAACAAGGGGTGCCGTTCAGAGCGCCATTCACTTTTTCTACGTTGTTCCCCCGTCACTTTGACCTGAGCCGCAGAGCACGGCCTACGCTAAGAGCACCCAGACTCGATCAATCTATGCAATGCGTAAAAATGAAAGCGTGAGCATACTCAAGTCCGCACGTCCGCACTCTTGTCCGCACTCTCACGGTTAGGGAAAAGCCGGTCGGACCTTTCCGGAAGTAGAAAAGCGCTCTAGCCCATCAAACTGCGATATGTTCTACATTATCGTGGAAATACAGTAATGCCCCCTAACGTACCTGCGTTCTCGACCACATGGTCTCCTTGAACCTACCCGCAGAAGATATTCCGAGGTTGGCGGGAGAAGAAACGGATGGTGGCCCAACCGTACTATTCAGGACCAAGTTCAGTTCAGTGTCATTTGCCGCCATTCTGGCGCGGCGCGAGCCACTCGGCCCCTTCTTTGGGCGAACTCAAGATCCAGGGCGCCCAGGGGGGCGTCAACACTCGGGTACCTCTGGACCTCTGGTGACGCTGGTCTCTGAAGGAGCAAACATAATTGCCTTTTATGTATTAACCGGCCTGAGAACCCGCTCACGTCAATCATCGGCTAATAACTGTCGCGCTATCGACCGCGGATTCTTCACCAAACACTGTGATACACTACTCAGGTCTCACCGTTGTGGCAAACTCTGACCCATGCTAAGAACTCCTGGGGGGTTTTTGCATTTATAACCCTCCTGGTCCCTCCGCACACTCTCTGTGGTTCCACCCCCCTTAGTCGCATTCATGGTTGCAACCTCTCTTTCATATCACCTCCACACTCTTTTTCTTTTCACCAAATCAGACATGAAAACTGTCTTTCCTCCTGTCGTGCGTGATGCCCGTTTTCCCGTCTTGTCACCTGTCTTTTGTTGACTAGCTACGCTGGTTTGTTTCCCACTGCTAGACTCTTTTCGCCGCCGCCGCGGCTCCGTCATGCAGTCTATCCCGTCTCCCATATGCGGCGTTTTGGTTATGGGTTCATGCTTTGCAATTTGCGCTCGCGAATCAGACACTCCCACGTTCAGTCGCAGAAGACGTCCTCAATCATCCGTACCGACCCCTTCCCGCGGGCCGCGTTTCTTTTCGGACTGCACGCACTTTACGCTGGATGATGGTCCCCGTATGTCTTTTATTGTCCGCGGCTTATGGCCCGAGGACGATGCTCGCTAGTTTGGGTGGATCATTGTGCTTGCTGGCTTACAATGACGGTGGTGGAGCGCGTTCCCATTGGCTGGTCCGAAATGTGCTGAACGCGGGTTTATATGGCGCTGCAGAGGCTGGTACAACTTTCGTTATTTGTGCGTCCCTATCTCAGATTGTCCAGGACCTCTTAAAGTCTAACTCCTTCCCCTCCACGCTCCAACAGGCCAAAGAGAGTGTGACGTTGATAAAACAGCGTGTATTGCTATTGCGCTGAGCGCAGGAATCCTTTTGACAACGATTCACACGCAAGACTACAGGGACGCGCCGGGCGACGTAGCAGCTGGACGTATTACACTCCCAATTGCTTACCCTACACTGTCACGTGTCGTCACTGCCGTCCTTCTGATCGCATGGTCTTGGGGCGTTTCTTGGACATGGCGGTTGGACGATATCGCCGCAGGCTTCGTGGGCGTCCTTGCCTTGATTGTCGGAGTGAGCTTCGTTGCTCGGACGGATGTGCGTGCGGATACCATATCATCACACTTATATAATGTGAGTTTTATGGTCTTTTACCATCCGCGGTTATCTGAGCGTCGCTCACGGGATCCTTGTAGATCTGGCTTTGTGTGACGTATATGCTCCCTGGGTATTACAGGCTGCGTTGGCATCGTGACTAGCTGATTTTGTGAGGTCGGGTCTAGCGGATGGTTTTCGGCACCAGGGTGCCGATGGACAATTGTGTGATTGACTTCTCACGTTGCTGGAGCGGTACGCTGCCCCCGGACTAAGTATCATCAGAGTCATAATCATAATCATAATATAATGGGTTTGAGAGTTCACAGAAAGTACCATTGCGCTCCCATGAGGGTTTGCGTCGACGTTTGCATTTTTTGGTTGCAATGACCGAGCTATTCCGGCCCGGCTTGGCCGGAGGTGGCTTTCTGCCAGTTTCTGGTAATCTGAGAGGGAATAGGCCAAAAGCCAGACGTCGCTTGACCCTGGTGCCGGCAAGATAACGAAATATGCGTTTCAGTTTGTCAAACACGGTATTTCGTTATCATCTCACCGCCTTTGTAGCAGCGGTTGCTGCGGACTGCGGGGAAGCGTGTTACTTGGCGTGTTGCCGACGAAGCAGCATGATCCACGTGCCATGTTACATACGTAAAGTTTTCTAGACCTCGGCGCTTACGAGGCCAGCGAGGGAAGGACAGTGGCGGCCAGTGGGCAGTCAGGGTGCACAGTGGGCAGTCAGATTGGCGCAGCTTCATCATGATAGTGACGATACAAAGGCACCGAGAGCTGTTGAACCATTATTCTACGTTGCCTTTCCCTGCCCTCCACTCCCCACACTCGTCCCATCACTCTCATGGAATTCGACATCAACGCCATTGATTTTGACGCCGATGTCTACGACGTCCGCAAGGCTGTGGAGCTTGTCCTTCACGGGCCTGATCTATACGATCCCAACGATCCCAATAACAAGGGTCGAAAACCCAACTTTGAAGTAATCCTCGGCGAGAGCCGCGCCGGGCGGATCCACGATGGAACTGGCATCCTCCGTGTCACCAACATAGTAGGGAACCGGCTGCACCAATGGATTAGGGACAAGAACAAAATCCTGTTAAGGGACGTGATCTCCGTCTATTCCGTACTTCCCGCAAGGTCTCTCCACTTGTAAAGCAGCAGCTCGAAAAAGCACTTTACGTGGGCCCAGAGAAGGAGAAGCAGCGCAAGGCCATCGAGAGTGAGGCAAGAAGAGTTCGTCCGCGAATTGCAAAAGTTCAGTTTGGCGTATGGTACAGGCAACCCAACTCCCCCCCGAATCATGGAAGGGATTTCTCAATCGAGTATGAGCGCGACTTCCTCTCCAAAAGCGAAGCATACGTCTCTGTAGTCTATGAGCACAAGCTCATTTGCATTGAAGTAGGTACCATTCTATCCTTTGTCGAATCTCAGTTATATCTGACATTTCATTTCGCCTAGATCGGGCAGCGGGAGACAGAAGAAAACAACTACATGATTCTAGTCAAGTTCTCAAGTATTCGCAAACTAGGCATCGGAAATGACGATTTTGGTCAGCCCTGTAAGGGCCCCAGTTAGTACTACTGTGTATTTGAAAGTTGACGACGAATAATCACAGTCATCGTATTCGATTTACATGTTCCCCCTGTCTTTGAGGGGAAAGGCTTCAATGTCCCAGAACCTGGAATTACTAGACAAAGCAAGCACAACAAAACGCGGGATCGCTTGATCGCACTTGACGATGCGCATGCTCGTATTGCACCATATGCTCATCACCTACGTGTCGTCCTCTTTGAACAAGTCGGTCTGGTCAAGTTTAGAGAGATATGCCACCTTGTGGAATGCCAACCTCGTCCCATCCGCATTGCTCGCTTATCTGCCGACAAAGTCGAGTTCTTCCAGCGCGACAAACTTAACAAAATGGAGCGCTGGATCAAGAAAGCCGACTGGAAAAGTAGATTTCAGATTGAATCTTGTCTACGAAGCGACCTTTTGACCCCACATGACTTGCTTTTTACTCTTCGGGACACTATCGAACGCGTCATCCGTGATTACGGATCCTTGGCAAGTGAGCTCTTGCATAAGTTTTCTCTTGAACTTCAAAAGCGTAGGAGAGACGAAACGCCAAGTGCTTGTCTCGCGCGTGTTTGTGCCGAGAATCCCATTATAAAACCACTTCAGCTTTCTCCTGGGCACATCTTATGCCATCATGTCATAATCACGCCTTCGCGGATGCTTCTCGAGGGGCCATATCCTACACAGTCGAACCGCGTCATCCGACACTACCAGGACCATGACCCTGCCTTCATCGAACGCTTTTTGCGTGTCGAGTTCTGCGATGAGGATCACCTGGCATACCGCTGGGATCGAGAAGTCGATGGCTCGTGGTTCGTACAACGACGAGTGGGCGGGGTGCTCCGCAATGGCTTTGAGCTCGCCGGTCACAAATTCGAGTTCCTTGCATACTCACAAAGCTCACTGCGCGAACATGCCGTATGGTTTGTCTCGCCCTTTGAAGATCCTGTGGAGGGACATGTCAACGCGGAGAGTATCAGGGCGGGACTTGGTGACTTTTCGGACTTGCTGCCCACACCGAGTAAGTACGCGGCCAGGATCGCACAGGCGTTTACCTCGACAGACCCGAGCGTCAAGATTCGGCGCGATCAGTGGGATGAGCAGGCTGAATTGGGGCCACACACTGATGGCGTTGGTACGATCTCGCAGGAGCTAGCTGACAAGATATGGGAGGAAAAGTGTCGGGCTACTGACAACCTAAGGGAGAATCGTGTCAAACCGTCTGCGTACCAATTTCGGTTCCTGGGATACAAGGGGGTCGTTGTTGTGGACAGCCGACTTGATGGTATCAAGATGCGCCTGCGCGGTTCGCAGTGCAAGTTTCCAGTTCACAACGAAGAGGACGCCGAATTTGAGATTGCTGGGTCGTTCGAGTCGCCGATTCTGGCCCATCTCAACCGGTTTGTATTCACCAGTCATCAGTTTGACGCGGCACCTGACCCCTTGGCTCGACTTGCTAGGCCCATAATAATGGTGTTAGAAGACCGTGGTATCAGGAAAGAATCCTTCATCGACCTTCAAGAGGACGCGAAGGCGAAAATTTTCCTCGCGGAGGATTCCTTGACCAAGTTCAGGAATTTGCTCAAGAGTCAAAGTCTTGGCAACATGTTTCGCGTAACGTTTATACTTGAGCAGCTCTACTTGCTTGGGCTCGACTTCAAGAATGACGTAGACAAGAAGAAGAAAGCTATCGAAAGCGCTTTCCTTGGACGCCTACTGCGTTGTTCAATGGGTCACGCCCTCCGGGAGGTAAAATTTAGGGCACGCATACCGGTTCCGAACAGCTACCAGTTGGTCGGAGTTGCAGATGAGGGCCAGGCATATATCAGAGAAGGCGCAGACCCAGGAGATGTGTTCACGCTCCCCGAAGGTCACATCTACGGTGCTGCATATCTCCTCAGTCGTGTTACTTCATTCATATGATGGTTTGTAGCTTGTGTTCAAGAGTCCGCGGATAAAGATCCCATATATCTGAAGGGCACATGCGTCATCTCTAGGAGTCCAGTAATTCACCCTGGTGATGGTACGTATATCCGTCTTTGTCTCTCCCTTGACGCCGAGAAGCCTCACTTCTATTATAGTACAACGTGTCAACGCGGTGGGAGAGCCCCCCGACGGTAAAATCTGCTTTTTCCGTGGTCTAAAGAATGTGGTCGTTTTACCTGCTGTTGGTGTGTAAATTCTTCAATACGCTGGTGCCTTGGACTAATGCGTATTCCTCCCACCTAAGGTAATCGTTCGCTTGCATCATGTCTTGCTGGTGGTGACCTGGACGGGTAGGCATCAATGCATTGGACATCGCAGGTGCTTACGATCTTCCAGCGACACTTACGACATCTACTACCGGAATCCTGGGTTGCTCCCCAGCATCCACTGGGAGCCAGCAGATTACCCTGCTGGCGAGTACTGGACATTAGAAGACGGCCGTACAGCTACGATTGAAGATGTCTGCCAGTTTATCGTAGATTACATCAACTCTGATGTCATGGTACGCGTTTACATTCAAATTTGCCTCCTATTAAACGCAGCGCGTTACGCGGCCTACAGGGCTTACTAGCCGATCGGCACATGGTCATCGCCGATCAATCAAAGGTGAGTTCACATTCGCCTTGCAGAACTTCTACAGCCTCACCCACGGTTAGGATGGTGTGTTCGACAACAGTTGTATGAGACTGGCAAAGTTATACAACCAGGCCGTTGACTATGCCAAGAAGGGAGTGCCAGTCGATATCAGTCACGATTTTCCCCGACCATTGATCAAATTCAAGCCCGATTGGAACAAGGCTGAAGTCACTGGAGCTCGTGAGCTCGACTACTACGAGTCGGATCGCGCGTTGGGGTATCTTTACCGAAACATACACCTGATCGATACAGACAAACCGTCTGATTCCGAGGACGTTCCAGACACCACCTCAAAACCAACCCCACCGCTTAAGGACATGATATCCCAGGCCATTGCGCCACGTATCCAACACACGCTCGATAATGCCTTCGAGACACCCGAGGCAGAGAGTGCAGAGACCGAAGAGCTCTACGGCCGCTTTCTGCGGGAGATGCGATACGTCTGCATGACCCACACCCTTCTCGACTCGCCAGATGTCCACCTGACAGAGGAAGAGGTGGTCCTCGGGGTGATCCTGGCGAAATCCTCACAGCCGCGACTGCGCAAGGACCGCATGTACCGCATGAGGCTGCACGTCGAGACATTGGTGCGTGACATACGTGCGCGAATCGTCGCCCCGCCAGAGGATGGCCAGCGGATGGACGAGGACTTTCGAGATGGCCTACGGAAGGCGTGGGCGACGTGGGGCTGGGCTCAGCATCACCGGGACAAGGAATACATCGAGAGCTTTTCGCTTATTGCACTTGCGGTCGCATTGGACTGCCTTAAGCAGCTCGATGCAATACCCAAGTCCTGAGTCGGAGGAAGATGTCTAAGTAAATTTTGGATTGTACTTAGTTTCTGCAGCTCGAGCTAGCAGAGGAAGATGTAATAGTTTTCGTTAGTAACCCAGACTGCCAATCATGGGTTCTAAGTCGACGTCAGATCGAATTATCGTAAATTACAGAGTTGTTAACGGGATGTGGGTTTGACTCATCACGTGACGAGTACTTGACGTCGACCACGAGTCGACATTATATCTAGACTCATCATGCGTTAACAAATCTGTTGGTGAGGACAATGGCATCAATAGTTGCACACTATCAATGCTATCGACAGTTCAGATAAATGTCACTTCCAAATACGTTGCAAAGAATGGCTTGAGAAAGTCCACAGAGGTCTTCCTTCTGAATTTGGCATCTAATCTCCGTGACTCATTACTGAAGCGGCGTAGCCCTCATATATGCGGGAGTTACGCCTCTGTAACACCTTTCCGATATTTGATTGAATAAGTGTATATATGAATAGCTCACACAGACGTCCGTATTCGTAATCTTATTCAAAGTTATTGTCTTTCTTAGAATACCTACTGAAAGAACCTCATTTCAGAAACCCCTCATGCGCCAGAAACAAGGGGAGAACGCACCAACTCGTTGTCCGATTTTCTCACCGGCGCAGGGTGATGAGTTGGGGATGATGATTCTCCGCGCTTGGACGACGGTTCAGGGCGCAGCCCCAAATACTCTGCGAAGAACACTCGAAAGATGAGGTTCCACGCACTCGACGTCGGAAGATCGAGCGCCGTCGCATCGTCCTATACACAAAGCCAACAACCAACCAAATAATAAGGTCAGCGGGAGAGCACGGGAAAAGAGAGAGGAGGGCATGCATATTTCATGCATACGGGTACTCACGCCAAGGGTGTGCCACACATGCGGGAATGGCTCCGTGATGACATGCAACACGCTCACGCCACGATGCAGAAATGGGAGATGATCATCTCCCATATAACCCAAGCTAACATCCCCCCCCGTACGCGTGGAGAAAAAGCTGCGGCCCAGCGCGTCGGCGTCGAGAATCCCTGCAGCTCGGAGGCGTGTCTCGGCGCTGACGAGCATGTCGAAGAGCCAGGCTGTGTCTGGAAAGTAGGAACGCACGCGCGGGTGTGGAGCGCCGATGAGGTCGAGGAGGATTAGGTGCTCGATTGTTGAGAGAGGTGTGGTGGGTGATGCTGCGGAGATGAGGCGGCGTTTTGGATGTGGAGGGAGGTAGGTCGACGCCCACATGTTGGCGAGGTGTCTGTATGAAAATAAAACGCATGAGTGGAGGAAGTAAGAAGGAAGAGCGAGTACGACGGACCGTGCGCCGTAGATGGAGTCTGTGGCCGTCCAGTCCATGAATGCTTCTTCACCATCGAAAAATATTAGTTGCAGCGTTGTTTCAGCCGTATACTCATCTATATCATCCTCTTCCCCTAGTCCCAATTCGGCTTCTTCGACGCGTCTTGCGCGGGCATCAAGTAAAGGGTCGAGCGTCTCGGCGATATCGAGCATCATGGCGCACGATGCGGCAGAGTCGGTTGCTCCGACGAACTACTACACGAAGGTAATGGTAAGCGAGAGGAGGGAGAGAAGAAGGGAGAGGATTGGCGCGACGAGGGATGCCGACAGTAAGAGAACGGAATTGGACGTGCCTGGTTCTCGGGATAGGAAGGGAAAAACTTGCTATCAAAATGTGCGGACAAAACAACGCGCCTTGGGGCGTCTGGGTCTTTCGTCGCGATCACATTGGTGAAGTTTTTTGGGCCATATGGTGTCATGTCCTCGAATCTATCCTCTTCTATGTGCCAATTGAGCCTGCGGAGCGTCGAGACAATGTAATTTCGGACAAGGGTGTGGTTTTCGGTGTCGGCTGTACGTTACCAATGGGTATGCAAGGAGAGGGAGACCAAAACCGAAAATGATGTGCATACCTGGTCTGGGGATTAAGATTTCTTGGAGGTGGGAGTAAGGGTCAGATGGGTCAAGGTTTCTTGACGGGTCTCGCATATCTGCCAAGTCTGTAAGAGCTGAAGAAGACAGCTCAGGGTAGGCACGTTCGCCGAGGGAGGCAGTACAATGCGGGAGCATTGCATAAATGAGCAGAGCTCCGGCCAGCAGCCACGGAAACATGGCTGGCGGGGCACAACGAGCGTCGCGGTGGGAGTACAAACAAGTGTGCAATTCAGGAGTTAGTCACACACACAAAAATGATGATTCGACCCGGGCTCGAACCGGGGACCTTCTGTGTGTTAGACAGATGCGATAACCAACTACGCCATCGAACCGCTTCAATAACAGGAGAGGATTGTCCAAAACAGGAGGCTCCCATCGTCAGTGCTCGAGCCAGACCTGAAGGCGGCCTTATCGCACACTTTTTGACTACTGCCATGGCCATTTTTGGCCTCTGGGTATGTCCTTCTGTTTTATTCACCGGAACAGAGCTCTCGAGCATGAAAAGGTGATAAACAAAGCAGGCGGGCTCGTCTACCAACGGAACTTTGCTGGTGTGTTGTGCTGCTCTATATACGTCTATCTGGTCTAATTCCCTAGTCAGATGGCCTCGCACAACTCACCTCCAACGAATACCTCGTTCTTGCGGGAACACTGCACGGTATACACGCTATCACGAGCCGGCTCTCCCCGACAGGCTCGAGCTCTGGTGCGCAGGTCATCGAGGCCGAAACGTTCAAGATGACTATCCTGCTTTCCCCCACCGGTTCGTACACTCTTCTCCATCCCAGTGGATCGTTTCTGAATACGACATGTGTTGCGTCCGCACAGGCACAAAGTTTGTGCTGATCACATCCCTTGCGGAACTTTCAGCGAGCACAGTGCTTCAGAAGGTGTATGAAGCATATGCAGACGCAGTGATGAAGAACCCGTTTCACACGCCTGAAATGCCGATACGTTCAGAGGGGTTTGACACGAGGATTGCAGCACTCATTGGAACAGGGCACACATAGGCATCCCAATCGTATGTCCCGTAGATGATGATTGAGATTAGCCTTTTAAAACAGATAAAGGATATCTCTCGACATCATACAGCGATAATGTGTATGTGAGTAATTGAGTGGTGTCATTAGCTACAGCAAAAAGTATGCATGCTCCACCTCAAACCTCAAGGCCTCAAGAGCCATCCAGCAAGTCGCCTGCGAGCGCCTTCGCGCTCGAGATTTTGTTAAACCGTAATGCCTCTACGTTATCCCCCTCCCGACCCAATGCAGCACCAGTCCCCATAATCTTCTCATCCGAAATGTCCGCCAACCGCGAGACCTCAGCATGGACATAAGTCGTCAGGATGAGCATCGTCTCTGGGAACCGCACATACGCGTCCCTGTCCTCCGGCCCGAAATCGTGCACCCCGGAGCCATCATCCCGCCTCTCCTCGCGTGCCAGCTCGGCCTCACTCATCCGCGCCTGGTTTACCGCGCGTCGGAATTCGGGCACGGGTGATGTCGGCGGGGACAAGGATGGCTCTAGGGCTAGCGCGAGACCCTGCGCTCCTCGCGCGCCAAGAAGGTTACGCCATATTGCGCCAGCCAGTATGGCGTCGGAGCTTTGAGCGAGCGCGAGGTCTAGCGAGAGGCCAAGTCCGGCCCATTGCTCGCGGAGTATCTTCATTTGCCTGGTTACGAGGGCCTCGGGGGCGCGTCCCCGCTTTTTAACTGTTGCCGCGTTGGGCGACGTTGAAGGACTGGGGGTTGGACTGTAGAAGGACGCTGCACGCGGAGGTGGTGTGCTGGAGCTGGTGGGACTCTCGGCCAAGGGTTGAGAGCGGGGTCGGAGAACCTGTCGGATGCGGTCCTCGACGTCGAGGAAAAAGTGGTCGATGAGTCCTTGGATGTGTGCTTGTGCGTGCGGAGCAGGGAGTCCACGCAGGCGCGTCGTGAGTATCCACACATGGAGGTTCGTCACCGTGAACCAAGATTGGAACGTAGGAGGGAGATGACACTCTACCGTTCCCGGAAAAGATAAATTTAACCCGTCTGTCTGAGGAGGGGGGACGGCACGCATACCTTTGGTCCAAAACGCGCTGTCCTCCTCCGCGCGACCTGAACATAGTTGATCGTACAATGCCAACGCGCGACGCGCGGCAATCTGCCGCGAACTGCCATACCCAAGCGCACCGAATACCTTAAGGAATGCCCGCATTGCAGTTGGGGATTGCTTCAGCTTGCGTGTGAGCCATGACGGCTCTCGCGTCAGCCCTTTTCGTGCTGGTACGGTTTTGTCGGGCCAGGTGTCGGTTTTGGTGGGGGTGTGGGTGCGGATGCGGACGCATATGATCGGAGCGTGTGCGCATGCAGTTGGGTGAGGATGGGACGGGAAGGCCGTAAAATGATGCGTTGCATTTGAGAGACTACAGTAGCGGATTTCCCCGGGCCGAATTCCATCTCGCCCTCGAGGGGGTGTCACGTGCTCAATATGTCACAATCTATAGTAGACAGTATTTATAGTCCGGACAACAACTTTTCAGCGAATCATATCTGCATCTCTTAGAATCTGGTACAGTACCAGATAAGATATCGCGATGGGGGCCAACGAACAAAAAGACAGCTATTCGCGCATTCAATAATCACCGGAATGAAGCAGGGAGGACAGATAAACCTTAACAATGTAAAATGTACAAGACAAAAGAAATGAAGAGTTCCAAGCGGTATGCAAGCGGATGGAATGTGAAAGGAAGATTGCATTAGATTCCGCAAACAGAAGGAGATCTTTTTTGGGCTGTAACGAGCAACGGATCTCCTAAGCTGCCACCAGTCAACGCCTTGTAAGCCTCCTCTGCGATATTGAAACCAGCTCCGGAAGTGTCGATGGCGATAATATGGATTGACCAGTTGTTCGCTCTGTTAGTTATTCTCCAGCACCCGCCACAGTTAGTGGAGTTCCACACGATGTCGTAGGCGCCGCCAATGAAAGGGAAGGTGGGAAGCTTGTCGAACGTCGGGTATTTGGAGACGAGACCATTCTGCCCGTCTGAGCACGCCACGCTATTGAGTGAGCCTTGTGGGTTGTCAAATGTAGGGTCGTATGTGGCCTTCAGGGGTGGTGGAGTCGGGAACGGGAACTGGTCATCCGGAATCGACGACTCGGGATAGAAAGGATCGTGACGTGATCCCTGTGGCAGGGCACGAGCGATCTGCGCGAGGAAGAGTGCGAGGATAAATGTAGTGAAATAGATCATTGTGAAAGAGCAGGCTTGTAGACGTTCACTGGGTTAAATTCGATGAGGACCCCAAGTACAAGCATGCGCAGTCTTATACGTGAAATTCGAAGCGGCGTTGGTTTAGCCCCAGACTTTGCGCCCAATATCCTGCGAAGCGGAGCTCTAGGACAAAAGGCTTGGCCAAACCATGCCCCCAACTCCCCAGCCTGACTTCACTGAAAGAGGCAAAAATTGATGGGAATATCTTGGGCGCAAATGATGGTGATTCAGACATGCGGCATGCCCACACAGAACTGAATAGAAAACACGAGACGTAGAGGTTAGGCGTTGGCGCCAGACCAGGTGCTTTGATGGGAAAGGGCAAGCAAGCGATCGACACGGCGGTGCCGAAATTTACGTCTACATTTTGTCTCGGCAATGAGCTACAGTACTGTAATCCCCTAGGAGGGGTTCGAGGTGAGCTTGGGCCGCGCCACGCAGTCAGGATGTTGTGGGAAGTGCGATTACGGCTTTCACCACATGGGCAAATTTCGGTAGGGCGAACTTCGAGTTCTACTGTACTTCCACCGCTTGAGTAACGTTACCATACCGAATGGGAGTGCTTTCTTGTGTAGAAAGCAGGGGCTTGAGAGCTTGAGAGGTCCTCGAAGGCCATGGGAATGGCACGGTGTCAGGAAGACGCGGACGTCAGCTGTCGAGTCAGCTGTCAAATTACAGTTTTCAATGAGACCACGAGGGTGCCCGCCTTGGCGCCTCCCCTTCATCTTTTCTATTTTCTTACCTTCCACGCGATCGCACGCTCTGTGACTCTCCTCTGACACATCAAAACCAGCAGTGCAACCAACACCAAAAGCCCCACCCACACTCACGCGTCTCTGCCAAGCCCCATGGGGTAAGGTACGCTTTCATCCAACCAGTATCCCAGGTGTTGAGAAACTCACGTTCAGCGGGAGCACAATAACGATTTGGGCCCTCTTGGTCCACGAACAAGTTGCCACTGGCATCTCAGTAGCATTGAAGAAATGAGGTCGTGTGTAAATTTGATTTGCCAGCATCCCGCGGTGATTGCCGGTAAGAGTTGCTGGATTTGGGTCTTACAGTAGCAGTATACAGGCAGCTCGGACCTCCTGATCGCGTACTTCTTACATATCAAAATCATTAGTTTCAACAAACAAATAAAGACATGACGCGTTTGGAACACCATGGGATCTGGCATTAAAAGGATTTGTAGCTACTAATCAAGACATCTGACCTTCAAGCCCATCCAGGGATACATGCGACTTTCTACCATGGGCACCATCAGCACGAGAGGTTTTCTTATGATATGTGTTTCTGAAGTCTGCGGAGGTAAGCTGAAATCAAAATTCTCGAGGAGGGTCGCGCGATAGCTTGCATCTCCATCATGCTAAAGGCCGAATTCAATGTTATCGCATTCGAGAGGTAGATGGGAATGACATACGCAAATCGCCAGCCCAAGCAGCCTCTGACCCCTCCAGCTATTCAAGTTGCGGCATGTGTTAATATGTAACCACAAAGATACAGTTTGTTCATCGACCTACAAAAATTCAAGCTGTAAAACGGAAAAACGTGAGCGACTCTAGAACTGCGATGAACTACGACGCTTACAGGTTCGCATACAGTCCCACGGAGATCTGTTTCTCTTTATTGACATGACGGAACCGCCCAGGGTTCCACTCCCCCGCATCTTCGCCCCACACTTCAGGAAGCCTGTTCCCCATTCTAGAGTCGGCTGAGGAGCATCCGGTATCTGAACAGCCACTCACCGGCCATACGAACAAAAAGACATGTCGATATGTGTGCCCTTGCGTACCGGGATAACCGTGATCTGTTCACCTGACTTGGTCGTGATGGGGAACGCAAGCGGGATAGCGTCATCACGGGCAGCAGCTCTTGAAAGCTGCCATACAATAGGGTGTAGTCGCAATGACTCCTGCGGGTACCAGCTAAGCATCACAGACACGGTTATGGACCGCCGGAGCAGATTTACTACCGTACCTTGAGCGCAGCAAGCATCGTTGACATACCTTCGAGATCAGTGATCGTGAAGTCTCTGGCGCCAATGCGGGCCCGTACGGCCGCGATCTCTTCGCGAATCTCCTGGGCCGATTCTGGATGCTTAGCGAGTTCCCAGAAGAACCATGTCAACGAGTTGGCAGAGGTATCATGTCCTGCCAGGAGAAGCGTTCTGCGATGCGTCAAAAGACCCACGGACGACATGCCGTCTTGAGACTCACCCAATCTGGTCTACAACCTCATCGTCCGAGAGCTTGGTTTGAGAATTTTCAGAACCATTGGCCCGCAGAAGAACACTCATGATATCGCGACCGTCGCCCCTGACGATGCTCTTACGCACAATCCCACGCGAGACCTCCCGAATACCGCCCAGGTAGTTTCGGAAGCGACGATACTCGCGTCGCGGAAGGTAGACCAGAAGGTCGAGAATAGGTTCTGGAAGGAACCGCCAGAACGATTTGAACAACGCATCGAAAGGGCCATGATACAGAGAGTCGACGCTGTATGAGGTGCGTATGCTCAGTGAGACCTCTCGTGAAAGCTTGTATGTGCTCACAAAAGGTTCTCATACATGTGGGTCACCGGATTTTCTGAATTATCCAGGGCTCCAAAGTCGAAATCAAATCCAGCTGACACATAACGTCAGCATATAAACAGTTATTATGATGTTGAAAACACCACCCTCGCCGATGATGTCCAGTGTTGCTCTCGAGAGCCATTCTGACAAATTGAGGATCGGTTCATGGCTTTTGTCTGTGGCAATTTCATCCTTCCACTTCTGTGCAAGCTAAGGTCAAGTCAGCCTGTATGTCTGTCTGCCTTAAGTTTTCGCCGACCTTCGACGCAGTTACTTGGAATTGTGAGAGAAATGTCTTCAAATGAGGAACAGAAAATGCCGCAGCCATGACTTTCCTCTGACGATGATGAATTTCCCCTGCGAGCGGTTTATCGATATGAGCGCATTCAGGTTCGTGGTCGGACTTGCCTTGCGTGGAGCCGATACCGTCACCAGTCAGCATCCGTATTGTGTGTGACGCGTCTGGAGTTTTCGGAAAGTTATAGCCAGAAGTGTGGAGGATGTACTGGAGAGCTTTGGGATCCGCGACCATCAGCCGATCCTCCTAAGGAAGTTTAGTGATGACAGTGCACACAAGGAAAAGGCAAGCCTAACACCCATGCAACCTTGAACGCGCCAAGCAGACCCATATTCACGCATCCATTTGAACTCCGATTCGCCCGTTTCCTTTTGATATACGTATTCAGGCTGATGACCTGCAAACCATTGATGAAACGGGGCAAGTACCACATTGAGATATGGAAACCGGACCCAGCCAGAATGATTTCGATTCCGGTCCACGTAAATCATGCAAGATGGATTTTCTGCGACGGGCCCGGAAGAAGAGAGCCCCTAGGAAGAGCGAAAGACAGAGAGTGGACAGGAAGCTCAAGCTGTTCGGCTCCATGTTGGTTGAGAGTATAAGAGGATGACGATGATGCGTTTCCGCAAGGGACTCTATTTATGAGGGGACCAAAGCCCACCTAGGCAGTCGCTGGATATCAGATACTTGCGAGTTTCAGACGATGAATGGTGGCGATGTGCCGAGATTAACACAGGATCACCGTGCAATATAAAGCAAGGTAATGACGCGAGGGCATTCCCTCCACCTGAAACGTCTGTAAACATTCCTGAGTTGATTCCGTTTAATCTCCCCCAAGATAACGAATTAGGATGAGCGGTGACGTGAGTAATAATTACTTCGTTAAATTCAGTAGTTAATGCGGTGACGTGAGCTTTATGCAGGGTGCAAGAGTCTGAGAAACATAATGCAATTGAGCTCCATTGGACATCCTAGCAAAGCAGGCTGTTGCTTAGGCTGGCGATGTACTTGACTTCAACCATTATGCCATCGTAGTGCAATGATGCGGGGTAGGATGAAATGCGACACCAGCAGAGAACAAAGGTCAGCCACCGTCAGCCACCGAGTTGAGAAATTGCACAAACATACCAGTTCGGAAATCATATAATCATACTTCAAGGGTCTCGTGTTGAGGCTTGAATGCGATCGGCAGAGGCTTTGCGAAGCGTGAAATGCTTCCCTTCATGATAAAGAGGGGAATCAAGGTAGGCCCGGACCTGAAATTTGAAGAGCTGGGGCCAAAGAGGACAATGAGGACATGTGGAGTTGAGGAGGCGGTGCCCGACAAGATCCTCTCTTCGATGCTCGAGACGTAAATCGACCAAAGAGCAAATGAAAAGACGATAAATGATTCGTCCGAAACTCTACACTATCTGGAAAGATACATTGAGGGACCAGGAACGTCAGTGGCATATGAGGTAGGGTTGGGCATCCGTATTTCACCGAACGTATTTATGAATTGCTAATCACCATTACAGTGGCAAGACCGCGCGACAGCCCGAGGCGTATTTCATCAATGGAGAGACAAAGGAGCAGAGGCGCGGGCAATCTCCGGGAGAAGTAGAGATCTGCTATTCAGGGAGCGAGTCGGTTCGACAACGCACTGGTACTCCGGCAATTTCACACATAAACTCTCACCAAACAAATAATGACTCCGGTCAGCGTCCAACTCAGAAAATCATCACACTTTCTCTTACAGGGCAACCACTCAATATAGTACTCAATGATTGATGTACTTACGAGGGCTGAGCCGAGAAGGCCTATCTTCGGAAACCAGAGAGGTCAGACTGGCCCGAGGTGCGGCGCAGGCCAAGTCACAGGTTCTTGCACAGGTTCTTGGACTCCATGGACGGACGGCGAAAGAAGTGCATATGCCTTGCTTATTCTTTTCCTGTGCAGGAATAAGCTCGATTACGTTGCTGAGCTCCGTCGGGGCAACTGTCCCATCGAGGGGTGGGGGTGAGCCATCTCTTCATGCTGCGCTGTAAGGTTCATTCCACCCCAGATGCCCTCTTTAACTACCTACGCAGGTGTTCTCACCTTCAAACGATGTGCCTCCCATCTAGTCCTGTCCATCGCAAACAAAAATGTGATCAGTGTTGTTCGCAGTGGCACTGCGCCAGGGCCAGACTCCCTTTTCCCCGACCGACTTGTCTAGTTCAGCCCCGATGCGAAGGGTTCACTACCTTCCGCTACAGTCATTCTTCATTATACTCGGGGACCTTGTGACACACTTATATTAGATGCTCCAGGCTTTTAGTAAGCGATCTCCTACTGTAGACGCAAAGGTAGACTCCTACAGGAAAGTTCTTTCCTAATACTCGCATACCAACGTTACCTATGCCCCCGGGTCCCTCCACGTCACTCCCCTGGGACTTTGCGTTCATTCCTGACCCCGCCACATCTTGTACCCCCCTAGGCACCTGCCCAGGCCTCCAAATGCACTAGCTTTGGATTACTGTGTACCGCCCTCGTCGTACATACCATGCGACTCTGCTCCAGCATTTGCATTTGCGTCGCGCTCTGCACAAATGGCCCCGCCCCCTTTTCCTATCTGACATTATAGAGTATGTTGACGTCAGAGTATGAAGGCCAACGGCCTTGCCGGCGAACTTAATCTCCAGAACTAATAGTAGCAGCCAATTGCACCCAATTGCGATATGGCGCGTTATGGCGGAGACTCCTTGCAACGTGAGAGATAACAGCGAGTGGAGATATAGAGAAGAGAACGTCTCAATTCTGGAAACATAAAATACGCATGGCGTGCTTGAGTGGCGGCGAGGAATCAATTTCGGACGTTGAGAGGAGCAGTCATCGAAGGGTCAACGAAGGGTCAATAGGGCAAGCTTAGGGTTAGGGTCAGGTTACCCTCATTTCACCAATCAACTCGAACTTGTCGGACTCCGACACGGACAACAAAACTAGGGAGGTCTGAACGAAGCAGACCTTTTGAGCGCTTCCTGTCGTTCCGTGACCTTCCATTATGTCCAGGCTGTTGTTCGACTTGTCTACTTCAGTACTGCGCTGGCACTACTGGCTCAGCTCGGCCTCCGAGAGTCCTGAACCCGGATCTCGACGTCTGCCGAGCCGTAGCGGTTCTTCTAACGCTAACTCCTATCATAGAGCCGACATATACAGCAAATCCGTTTTATGGCGATTAACCATCCCTTTTCGGTACTAACAGTGTATTTCCTGATGTGTACTGATGACAGAAAACCTTTGAGGTCAGGGACTGCAACGAAGGACCGAGGTGGAAACTCCGAAGCTTCATTTGTGCTCTTCATGGAAAATGCCCGTAAGTTCTATCCGGTTTTCCATTGTTATCATTACACTGTTACCTCTCTTCTCCCGGACGCTGCTCTCCGCTAGGCGCCTGCATTGCACGAAGATGAATAGGAACTAGACCCACTCACCGAGTGCATACAATATATGGCCAACATCCTCATATTTCCACGAGTGCTCGATCCAGACCCGACCACTTTAGGTAGCTCTGCAGTCATGATGGGTGACGTCTAGACGCCATTGCCTATGTCCGCCAGTAATCGGTCTGCGCTTATCGCCGAAGTTCATGCCAGCGTAGCTGCGGTGAGCTGACTCAGGGATGCACGAAAATATTTGCGATGTTGTGAACCTCCCATCCTCATTTTGGAGCTAAAACCGCCTTTTTGACAAGCAGAGTCACACATGGGATCGTTTTGTGGCACGTGTCATATCCACGTATCGTATCCCATGTATCGTATCAGGATGACAGGATCGCATGTTCGCCCAAATTTTCTAGCAATGACTCACCTGTGCGACCCTGCAAAAGATTATTGTCTCACCATAAAACAGCTATCCACACACAACGCGTATGCGCTTCACCGGTCGCCGTGGTCAGCCGCACACTGAATTCCAGAGCGGCTACCCAACGGCACGGCCTCTGCCATGTCAGCGAGGATGCCTCCCCTCCGGTTGATAATCTAGAAGCACTGCCTTCTTAGCTGACATGAGACGTAATTATGCGACGGGTGAGACGAAGACCCGCTTTGTCCTTTGTCTTCGCGTAACCCGGGGCCCCCACTCCCCGCTAAGGTACTTCCCTTCCTAAAAGGAGTCGACTTGGCTTTGGTCTTGCAAAACTCTGGACGCCCTTTCCATTGCATGTGTTCCGGAAATCCAGGGCTAGAGGCTGGATGGGGTATCGCCCCTTTCTTGTATCGTGAAGCGTGTCATCCCTAGCGCCACATCGACGTGGATTCCCTTAACTCCCATGAAATTGCTATCGCCGATAACGCCCCTACAGCGAGAGACTTCTTGAAGACTTATAAAAGGGAGGCATAGGTTAGTTGTACGGTATCCTCAGAACCGTCGAGATGAATACTCTACTTAGCCTGGCTTGTCTCTTGGTGGCTGTGACAACGCACGTCACCTATGTCTACCTTCGCCGTCGAAACTCCTTCTTGAGGAAACTTCAAGGGCCGGAATCGACGTCATTTTTGCTGGGTGAGTAACTTGACTTATCACCATCCGCGCTTATCCGCTTATGCAGAACCACAGGGAACGAGGGTGACCTCCGTTATCAACATGAAGTTGGAGACAGTGAATTCGAGTGGGTGCGGAAATACGGTACTGCATGGCGTAGAAGTGGACCACTTGGGGTGAGTTCTTCGAGAATCATATTAAGCCCCCTGTCTTACACCAGAATGCACTCGAAGGTGATCATCTTTCGCTGGTAGACCCGAAGGCTTTGCAATATATTCTCCACACGTCCGGTTATAATTTTCCCAAGGGACGAGAGGTCAGGCAGAACGTCAAGCTGGTGGTTGGTCAAGGAATTGTCTGGGCACACGGTCCGTGAATCTTAGTGCTTCCCCGCTTCCATTGCATTTGTTCATTCGCTTTAGGCACGGAACATCAACGCCAGAGGAAGATCATGACTCCGGCATTCTTTGCTCCTCAGCTGAAAACCTTCCTTCCCTTGTTCCTGAATGTGGCATTGAAGGTTAGACATTCCGTTGACTTGGACATACACGTATTGAAGAAGTGATCCGCGGCTCACAACAGCTCACCCAGAAGTGGAAGGAAGAAGTCATTTCACTTGACCCCACGGGACAGCCTGTCATAAACGTGACTACGTGGCTTTCACGTACCACCCTGGACATCATTGGCGAAGGTAAGTGCTCCACTTCTATGAAAACGGTTTTTACATGAAATCACGCATAGCTGGTTTTGATTTCCACTTCGGCTCCCTTGATGATGAGAAGACGCCGCTGGCAAGCCAATATGAGAACTTGTTGTACGTCGTTACGTCTTGCATTTAATTCAAAGTAATGACAATCCTGGACAGCATCGACTCGACGCTCTATCCTTCACGATTTGACCTGGTTTTCAGGGCGCTGTGGCGCTATATCCCAGAGCCTTTGCTCCACTATGTCCGCTACCTCCCTTCACGCGAGTACAGACGGTTCCGCACATTTTTGGACTATTCGGACAATTTCTCGCGGGACATTGTGAGAGAAAGTACAGAAAGAAGTGGCGGAAAGGACATGATAAGCGTCCTTCTGCGCGCAAACGCGTCTGAAAACCCTGTCAACAAGTTGACTGATGATGAGGTCATAGCCCAGATAACGTGCGTTATTCCCTTCTTCCTTTAAGTCGCCGTTTGCTCACGCACTCTCCGCATGTAGTTCTCTGCTCCTCGCTGGGCATGATACGACCGCAAACACCTTAACTTGGTTCCTTTGGGAGGTCGCGAAACATCCCGAGTCTCAGGAACGTATCCGGGCGGAGATCGCAGCTTTCCGTGAGCGGAGGGGGGAAGAACAGCCCTCCGTCGTGGATCTTGACAATATGACATACACCCAGGCTGCTTTGAAGGTACTTCCATGCCATTTCATGGAACCCGCCTCTGATGGTCCATTCTTGCTGCATAGGAGTCAATGAGGCTGCACCCCATCGTCTGGATACTTCGACGAGTTGCAGGACGTGACGATATGATCCCTTTGGCCTTTCCCATCACCACGAAGTCAGGCGAACGAATATCGTCTGTCCCAATCAAAAAAGGCACCCCAATTGACATTCATATTGACGCTTATAATCGGTGAGCTCCAACTGCGTCGCAATGTATGAACGCGCGATTCAAGTGGATATATAGCTTGCCCGAGATTTGGGGACCCGACAGTGATGAATGGAATCCCAATCGTTTCCTCGACCCCGACAAGAAACAAACTTCTGTGGGCGTGTACGCCAATTTGTAAGTGATATGCAGCATCAACGTACATCGATCTGACAGTTACGACTTTCCAAACAGATTGAACTTTTGTAAGTTTTATATTCGACACTCTTCATTAGATCCCTTCGTCTGATGCATCGAACAGCTGGAGGCCTTCGCGGTTGCATAGGTTGGCGATTCTCGTGAGTCTACCGGCCATTATCCTGCTTCCTGAGTGTGGTGTGTGGACCGAACTGATGGGATAATGACTGCAGCGTACTCGAACTGCTTGTTCTCGTAACGACCTTGCTCGAGAACTTCGAATTCTCCCTTCCGCCTCAGACCGAGAAGACACGGATCTATCGCAAGCCCAGCGTCATTATGTACCCTATGAGAGAAACCGAACCAGGATCTTGGATGGGATTAGTTGTCAAGGCGCTGAAATGAAGTCAATTTGATGTCGGTGCACGAGGTGGATCTACTAACTTACTGAATGTGGCTTTTGTTTGTTTTGCTTATAGTACTGTCCTATGTCTTCTAAGAAACACTGATTGATGGTTTGCTGTGATTTCAATTACCGGTGATTGCCCAGGAACTGTGCTCGGCACATACACCAGTAATATGTCATCCGCAATCCTGTCAAAAGCCCGACTCGGACGTGCGAGGATACAGTAGCGGTTTCGATGACTTTTTCTTCACCACGTTTCTGTTCGCCAATAATATTTGTCGTTCAGTACAGCAGGCTACCAATCAGGCAGATCGTAGCCACGGTGCAACGTGTCGTGCTCTCCGGACCTCCGCGTAAGCAGCATTACCTACATGTTCACGTTTTCGCAGTCACGGCCGCGGAGGTTTATTTCTACAAACTTGCACAGTAACCGCCGCCAATTGAACACGCGAGTCCCAAACAAGCTAGCCTAGTCGGAAAAGCAGAACATTTTGGAAGAAGACGGGATTCTGACGGCGACCCGCATTTTGATGTCAAAGAAGGCAATGCATTGCGGTGGTGATTGTCCCCGAGGGTCGGGGACTTGGGATTTTGAGGGTTCGGGCCCGAGTGTCAGTCTAAGGGGCCAGACCACCGCCCGTCCCGTCTCCCGAGAAGAGGATGCCCAGTTTACAATATATATCTGATGATTCGTGCTCACCGCTATACAGTACATGCAATGCAACAGATCAACGGAAATACGGCGCATAGATTATGAGAGCCGGGTTGCTAACAAGCGTGTTAACGGAGAAGTCGCCCCAGTAGGTATCTGGGGCGGAGGACTCGGAGTAATGGAGTCTCGGAAGCGCCGTCCCCAGGCAGCAGGCTCGCCTGAATCCCCCACGGCCACTGGCAAGTGAGCGTAATGCAGGGAAGCTGCTCCTTCGATATCACAGTAACAGAAAGTTCTTGTCTCACATGACATGAATGAGCTAGCCAGGGGAAAACAAAAATGATCTAGAAAACAAGAATTTAAAAAAGTGGGGCGGGCATGTCATTAGCACATTGATTGACATTACACTGTATATTGTACTACTTACGTGTGGCCGCCCATCCATCACTCTCCACTGTACTCAGAGTCGTTGAAGACCGATGCATTGATGTTCGGTTGGCTCAGTTCGGGATTTACACAAGCGGACAACCATGGAAAAAAAGTGACGCCTCGTGTTCGTGAACCATTACATTTTTTTACTATTGTTGTAACACCAGGTCCAGGGGTGGAAAAATAAAAATAAAAAAACAGCACGGGTGAAGGTGATTGATGGGTGGGGTAGATCCGAGTTTTCCGCGGGAGTGGGGGGACCAGGTGACCAGGTCTCCACGCGCGTTCAAACGTTCAAGTCCTTCGTTCCAAGTCCAGAGGGACAGCCGGGGGTGGGCTGGGCGGCTCCGCAGGCGCGACGCCCCATTCCGGTAAACCTTTCGGTCTCTCGATGCGCTTCGGTTCCCATTCCTCTTGACTCGCCGCACTCAGCTTCTACACAAACACCAGAATTGTCCATTTCACATTCACACAAGGGAGGGGGAAGAGAGACGGAAGAACTGACGAAGTATTCCTCACGGGCGTCAAACCTCTTTCGATTTCGATCGAGCCCAAGCTCCTGTTCGCGGCTCATCTGAATATAACGAGGAAAAATGATTGAATAAAGAGACACAGCAGCGGAGAAAAGAGAGAGTTGGGGGAGGAGGCCCCGTCCGTACCTGGGTTACCTTTGGCTGTGCAGATCGTAGCGCGTTTGCGTGAACGCTTGCAAACCGAAGGATGCACCGACCATGACGAGAAGAAATGGAACGCCAAACAACGCGGGATGTCTCTTTAGCTGCAGATAGAGGGGCGATTTGTTCAAAGGTCTTGAGGGAAATGCTGGCATCGGGTGTAGACAAGCAGGTGTTGCACGGAGCTGCGGGCCGGCTACCAGAATAGTTTTCATTAACCAGAAGTTCCAATGGTCCAGCACGTACAAACTATAAGACAGTGTACTAATAAAACGTATAGGAATGCAGGGTGAGGTTGCGCGTAATACGACATGCCCAACGGACAGCCAACAACAACAAAACAACAACAACAACAGGGTGAGAAGAAATATCGCGTGAACATCCAGTTGAGAGTGACACAACCCTGAGCTCCCAGGGTATGATAATCGATAGTGGGTAGATACGTTGTTGACTTTTTAATCGCTTGTGTTATCCCCGTTCCAGCCGTCCGACGACGCCCTCCGCCTCGCCTCGTGCCTGCCCAAGTTCAGGATCAATCGCAGCAGCAGCAGTGGCAGTCACCTTGGGCGACTGCTCCGTAGCGCCTAAATGTGGATCGATCCCGTCCGCAGGCGCACCCGGCTGCGCAGGAGGTGGCGCAAACGTGCCGAATGGAGACGGCGCGACGAGCGAGCGGTGGAAGCGGGCACGGAAATCGTTCTGCGGTGGTGGTGGCTGTGGTTGTTGTTGTTGTTGTTGTTGCTGCTGCTGCTGCTGCTGGTTTGGGTCGGCTGTGGGGTAGGGTTGTCCTGCTGCGGCTGCGGCTGCTGCTGCTGCTTGGGCCTCGCTCAGTTCGACGGCCGCTGCGAATGTGGCGGGTGGAGGAGGGAGCGGGTGGCCGTCGGGGGGTTTTCCCGCGTTTGCCGCGACCTGCGCCTGTTGCGCATAGTGTAACCGACGCTACAGCGAAGGGTTGGCAGGAGGGAGCAAGTTGAATGGTCAAAGTAAGAAAAATCTGTGACCCCCAAAAAAATAAAAATAAAATAGTAGGAACGTACTTGGTGATCCCATTGATCCCAAGCCTGCGCGATGATCGGTTCGAGCGAGGCGAGCTCCTCATTGGTCATGGACAGCGTACGGAGGATATGCTGCTTGAGCAACGGGGCGCACGAAAACGACAGCAGCAGCGTGGACGCGAACGTCTGCCCGCCATTATGACCCTGCGCGAACGCCGAATCCGGCTGGCCAGGCAACGGCGGCGGCTGCTGGCCAAGCTCATGATGGTGGTGGTGCTGGAGCGCGCCGAAGGGCGCGCCGTCCGCCGCCGCGGCCGCGGCAGCGAGACGGTACTGGATGTCCTCGAGCTCTTGCACGCCGCCGAGCTCGTTGCCCATGTCAAGACCGAGCTCGCGGAGCTTCTTCTGCTTTACTAGCGCGCGGTGCTTGCGCTGTCGTTCCCGCGCGGCTGTCCGCACACGCTCGCGGCGCGAGAGCTCGGCGGCGGAGAGCTCTGTGGGTGGCGGAGCGAAGGGCTCCGTGGTTGGTGCGAGTGCCGATTGAGGGGGGGCCGTCGTCAGGGCTGTTGAGGGTGCGTGACGGCGGCGATGACTGGCGGCGGGGGATGCTGCTGCTGCTGTTGCTGTTGTTGTTGTTGCTGCTGCTGCTGCTGGGCAGAGGCCATACCTACTAGACCGTTTTGTAAACTAGCGTTGCGATCGCGTTCTCGTTTTCGTCTTTGCCGCTCGGCAGCCTTTTCCCGCTTATGTCGCTGGCTAGGTGACTCATTTTCGCGTGAGCGCTTTGTTGAGGATGTGGACATGGTCGGCAGGGTGTTCTGGGGGGCTGAGGGCTGCAATGCGGGATCCATGTTTAGCGGCAAGACAATTTATTGGGAGGGAGACCGGCCAGAGGCACTATTGACGGTCAGGTCAAACACTACACTGTGCTTTGGCTCCTTTTCGGATTGTAAGGCGGCGAATCGGTGACAAGGTCGTGACGGGTGAGTGACGGTAAGAGGTGTAGTCGCTGTCACATCGCCTTTTATACAACTTCATATGCCGTAAGCACAGCCACTCTCCTCTAGATACCCCCTCTGCCTTCCTTCCTTATCATGCTTTCTCTTCCAGGACCCACTCCGATCCATTCTATCGGTATCTTTAGGTACTCTTCGATGAACGTTATATACTCCTTGCAGTTCTTTGGCAATTCTCCGTATGAAGACACGGCATCAATTGACGTCTTCCAACCAGGCAAGGTAACATATGTCACTTCTGCCGTCTTGAGTGTTTCCAGATTTGCTGCAGTATAGCCAGATAAGCTCAAAGCAGTAGAAAAGTCTCCGTCACAACTAACCGGGGAAACCGAGGAGCTCCTTCCCATCAACGAGGTATTTCACAGCAACTTTGATCTCCTCAAGGTCATCGAGAATGTCAAGCTTCGTCAGATTGAGCACATCGTAGCCATTGATTTGACACGAATACTTCATCACGACAAGATCCAGCCAGCCACAACGCCTCCGGCGACCGGTGGTGGTGCCAAACTCGCGTCCGATCTCCTGGAAATGCGTCCCAATATCCTGCGCCGCCCCAATATGTATGAGTGTATATCATATCACGCGAAATCACGCACATTCAACTGTTCTGTGGGGAATGGCCCACCACCAACACGAGTCGTGTACGCTTTCATGACACCGATCAATTTTCCGATTCGACGTGGTGGAATACCGAGGCCAGTGCAGATGCCGCCGACAGACGTAGAACTGCTCGTCACGTATGGATACGTCCCATAATCGATGTCAAGCATCAGTGCGTTCGCGCCCTCGACGAGAATGCGCTTGCCCGTGGCCAGTGCCTGGTGTATATACACGACGCTGTCGATGACAAAGGACGCAGCCTCTCCGCCAACACCTGTGAGACTTGGAATCAGAAAAAAAGAGGTTTGATTGAAGAAGGAGGGCAATGTGCGCCTGTAGCACGTCGAAAAACTCACCTGGTAGCGCTTAATTTCGCCTTCGGTGTCATATTCAAAGTGTCCGTAGCGTTTGTACCGTCCTTCCACAATCTTACGGAACTTGTCTGCGAATGCGGTGTCGAAGAGATGGTGCACGCGTAGGCCCGAGCGCGACGCTTTCGCAGAGTAGGCGGGACCGATGCCTTTCTTGGTGGTGCCGATGCTGTTTGGGGACGTTTCTTACCTGTAGCTGTGCGAGTACGCGACGAAGAAACAAAGACGCACGAGGATAGGCCCAGCTCGACCTCTTTCAGCCCGTCCACGATCTGGTGGAAATCAAAGACGAGATGCGCGCGATCGGAAATGAAAAGTCTGCCAGTGCAATCCAGACCTGTTCAGTGACGTCAGCCAGGTTTTATTAAAGTCGAAACGCAAAAATAGGGTTTACCTTTCTCGCGCAGGGTGTCAAACTCGTCAAAGAACGATGGGAGGTGCACGACGACGCCGGGGCCAATGATGCCCGTGACGGCAGGTTGATCAGTCCTGTAGAAGATAAGGGAATGAGTTGTCCATTTCTGGCTGCGGACCCCGCAAGACGGAGAGATAGTGGTGGTAGAATGGCAACGCACCGCTTGGGAGGAGGTGGAACGCGAAAGTTGTTTGCTGGCGTTCGGGGCCGATTGGCGCGATGATGGTGTGGCCGGCGTTATTCCCGCCTGCGAATCTTGCACAGATGTCTGTATTGGCTGATAGGATGTCCACGAGCTTGCCCTTGCCTTCGTCGCCCCATTGTGCACCGAGCACGGCGGTTACTACGCAGACAAAAGATGTTTGTTAGACCAGCTGAACATCAGGTACGAGAAAGACTCAACTCACCACTCATGTTTGGCTGGGTGCTACGCGCAAGGATGCAGGTAGAATTCGATTTTGCAGTGGGGACTGCGGACGTGAGGGAAACGGGATGGTGCAACTGCTGAACTGTCGCTCGGACAGTTATTGGCACAGAAGCAAACCTCGGGGTTTTCACTCGTATTTTCTCGGTTCGGAAATGCCGGCTTGCGCCCGCAATGGGCTGGTCCGTGGCCACATCTGTCTAACCGTTGACGACACTTACACGGGGCGAGCGAGGAGTGGGTTTTTGAGGGCTAGAGTCAGATATTCATGTCCGCGGTGGACGTTGATCCCGATTCCGTCCTCGAAGCAGCACGGCGTTCTCGGGCTGGTTGTATTATAGTAGCGGGATGAGGGAGACATGGGGATCGCACTACGACATATAGTGGGATATTTTTCTAGTGCACTACTTGTTACACAATCGCGATTGCGTTAACGGACGGGGCAACTACGTACGTACGAAGAGCGCACGTCAGTGATCCGCATAGGCCGACGCGGGCCTCGACCCCCGGCAACGGCCTCGTACGAGCGAGCCATCGACCGTTAGATAACCGTCCTGCAGCCAACCACGGTCGCGCGCGCATCTCCATATCCGGCCAAACAAAAGGGTATCCAATGCGCTCCGCCCCAGACTTTATCTCGTGGAAGATCTGGAATATTTCCATCGTCCACTTGGAGTTGTGTGTTCAGCACGCAGATGCGGGCAGGCAAGCAGGAAAGAAACTCTATTTTTTTTTTTTGCTCCATCCCTTGATCCCACCGAAAATGTTTTCCGTTTTCACTGGCGCCCGCCAACATACCCCTATCCCATCGCGGCCGTATATGCCCACTTCCCTTCAAGTTGTTGTTCGTCGAGTGTAAAGCCTCCGCAGCGCCGGTCGTGCGTAGCCGCGAATGTCCCGCATCGCATCGCGTGTGTGCTCAGAGTGTGTGTGCATTTTTCCCGAACCTCCCTCTCGCCCCCCTCTCTCGTCAATCCACTCACCGCACGGACATTATCGTGGGGTCTCTCCGAGTAAGGCAGTTTGTTCCTTTGTCCGCCTGATCTTTCATTCGCGATGGGAGAGAGAACGGCGGCCGAGGTGCCGCCGTTTCCCGTGTACGGCCTTGTGTGGGACGAGACCAAGAGCAAGAGTCATACAGTCATCGATTGACTCATACGGGCGCAGTTCTGGCCCACAGGCGAACGATCGCGGCGAAATTTGTGTTGCACCGGGAGTGGGTGTGAGAAAGCAGGGTGAACAAGGCGGGTACGTTCTCGCCGAAAGAGGAGATGAAAGCACTGGTAAGCACTCGGAAGCTGGACGGGAATGGGATGGAAGTTATGGTTATGGGCGGTCAAGATCACCCAAATGGCACGTACTTGCTCTTGTTCTCTGCGTAATCGGTCACCCCTGGAATCTTGTATACGCTCACCCTCTTTCTCACTCTCTTCCCCTGATCCCCCCCGCTTAACGAGACGATCGAACTTTACCCCGGTCTCGCACTCTTCAAAAAACACCGACACCCGCTAAAGCCGGGGAAAGCTCGACCTCGAGCTAGCGAAAAAAATCCTCGCGAGCAGGTGGTGGTGACGTGAGAATGGGCTGTATGTAAAAAAGCTTAACGCCCAATTCCCAAGCGGTACTGGGCAGTGTGAACCCGAAAAGGGTTGCCCCCCTCCTCTCCCCTTCTAAATAGTCGTCTATTACCTGCATCGGGCAAGCCAATATTCGTCTTGTGATTACCTCTTGGGCCGGAACCCCCTTTCTCCTCGTCCTGCCCTGGCCACGGTGGCGGTTATATGCACACAACAGGCCGCTCCTTCGCCGATTGGGGGTTTTCGCCTCGCGGTTTTTCCCTCTGGATGATTCCTAATATCCCGGACTGCAGCGGTTGACACACCGGACCTTATAATTACAGTCGTACCTGCTTCTCGGGTGCCATACTCGCTGCGAGTATATAAACCTCCACCTACCCCCCCGTATTTCTCCTCCCCAGGGCACCGCTTTTAGACCCCTGTCCTCCTATACCATACCACCACCACCACCACCACCACCACCACCCCCTCCCCGGACGGCATCGATTATCTTGCTTGCACCCATGAGCGACTCCAAGTCAGCCACCGCCGTCATGCAGAAGAGCCCGAATGGGGCGAATGATGGCTCCAAAGGCACGGTGAGCGCCTGAGCCACTATCGCGGCCATGTGTCCGTGTCTGACGCGTACTTGTACTACCAGCCCGGCAGTGGAACGTCGTCACAGACGGACGGCGCTGCGAATGGCACGGGCTCTGACCAGACCACTACGCCGTACACGATGGCGCCTCCCACCCCCGGCGGTCTCAGCCCTCCGCCATACCACTACAAGCGACGAAAGTAGACGGTAAGCGAGTGGCAGTGCTGCTTGTATTGAGGCGTCTAGTTGACTGAACACGCAGCACATAGAAGCCACACCCATGAAAACGGTTGAACGACGGCTCGTGGGGGGCGGATTCATCGCCCTCATATGACTTGACATGATAACGTTGTATCATCACATTTGATACCTCGTCTGTTGTACACACTAAAAGATGATACCAATGATTGATACCCTTTTTTCTGCAAATGATGATGATAAGCGCATCCCCATGGTTGTCGGAGATTGAAAAAGGAAAGGCGTCAACGCCACCGCTCCCCGTCGCGCCCGTCAGTCCTTTCCAAACCTCTGCCCTCTTTTTTCTTTCCTCCTTTTCATCCCAATTCAAATATAACAATGGCCCTTTCTTTCATCGGGTCTGCTGTTCTGCCGGACGTTCTTTCTGCATACATCACTGACATCCCCGTACAGGAAACCGATCTCTCTCATTTCCCATTCTGACGTACGCTACCGCGGCATCCTCGCTGGTATCGACCCGGCAGCGTCCACCATCCAGCTCTCAAATGGTATGAACCCGATTTGCGCATGAAGGACCCTTCTGACACCCGGAATGTAGTCTACTCCATGGGAACCGAAATGCGTCGGTATGTCATGCCCACCTCATTCATAGCTCTTGAACTTTGAACCCCCACGGGACTTTGCGAGAAATCCGGTTTCTTGGAGCTTCTCCTCTACGGCTTATACTTTATAGATGAGAATCTGATCGCATGTTGCAGACCGCCGACTGAGTTCATCCCACCCGTTCAAGAACCATATCAATATATCATCTTCCGTGCTTCAGAAGTAAAAGATCTATCGGTCGATGAGCCCGCACCCCTTAGGAGTGTTCATGATGACCCGGCCGTTCTCGGGGTATGTCATTCACTACATCACGTTGATTTCCATATTCTTTCGTCTTCCATTCCCCATTCAAAATACAATAACATCCTGGGAAAACGCCGCGGGGCGCAACACAGTTGAATTTTTCCGTTTTCTCTTTGCACCTCTTTATTGTGTTCTTTCGTACTGATAAGCGCCGTGACACAGGCGTCTGCACCCACAGCTGCGAATGGCTATTCACAATATCCGCCAACGATTGCCCAACCTGTGCCTCAACAGCAACCTCAACAGCAGCCATACGTCCCACAACCACAGCAGCAGCAGTCTCATCCTTCCGTACCAGGACCAGCACGCTCGGGCAGTAGTGATGGTCCACGTACAGCCAATTTGAATGGCAGTGGCTCAGTGCAGACTGCGGCAGCGTCACTCGAGACTGTTGAACGCGCGCTGGGTGACTTGCGTAACTCCACCTCTAACACCGATACCACTACCAACACGAACAACCGCGGAGGAGGTGGTCGACGAGGAGGCAGCAATGCCACACGAGATGTCAAAGTGGGAGACATCCGAGTTCCAACGACCGACTTTGACTTTGAGGGATCAAATGCGCTCTTCGACAAGACAGCCGTCGCACCACCACCCAGTGCGAAGACAGATGGCTCGGTCACGGAGGATGGAGAGGTACAGGAAGATGACGTACCGCGGGCGTACAACCCCGGCAAAAGCTTCTTTGACTCGCTTTCGTCTTCGACACAAGCGCAGCCTCCGCCGCAGCGCGGCAGCGGACGTGGCGGACGTGGCGGCGCACGCAATCGACGGGAAGAAGAACGCGAGAGGAACGTCGCCACGTTTGGTGAGCCTGGTGGTGTCGGCTTGTTGGGTCCTGGTGCGTACGTCGGTGGCTGGGGGGGATACGGACGGCGTGGAGGTGGACGGGGGAGGAGAGGGGTTCCACAGGGGCAGCCGGGGTCACGGTGAATCGAGGGCCGCGCGTTGTATGTTGCCGAAAAGTTGGAGGAGTGCGTCCTCTGGTTCTGTTCAGTCCGACCCGATTCCACACAGAAGATCTTGGCCCGAGGCTTCTCCGGCTTAGTCCGGTTCAGTCACATCAGAACAAAACACGCGAGCGCTCCGAGAAACGCCTTGTAAGATTTGTGCATTTCCCACACGGCCAGGGAGTTGGGGGAGGTATTGAGGTAATGGATCTCGTACTGTTCCGAGCGATTATAGCCATGGGCTCCAATTGGAGTATCACGCGGGCCTGCCACGTTGCGGCCGAGGAATGTCGCACGTCCTGGCTCTTGCGTAGCTGGAGCGGTTCTTGATTCGTGGCGTTTGGTGCTGGCGATAGAACAGTGACTCGCGTGGTGACGTCGTCGATATGCACACATATGGCAGCTACAAGTCGCTGCGCAGCAACATGGGAAAGGGCTATTTCAGCTGCGCAAGTGGTACACCAGTGCCAAGTCGATGGCACGTGGCTCGTGGCTCGTGGCGTGGAAGTTAGGGCCCGTTAGGGGTGTGTGTGAGAGCTTGACATGTCGGGTTTCACGGGTTCCAATTGGTTATGTTGTGAGCGCTGTGTTCAGATGACAGGTTATCGATTATCTCTTCAAGTGTCCTGCCCACAAGAGTCCGAAACGCACCATCACCATCATAGTACACACAGACACATTGCATCGTATATCCCTAGCCGCCCCTACGTGATTGCCAGTGCACCGGTAACACGGTCTTTCCCCCCGATGGCCCTCTCTTGGAAGAGGTGGTGTCAGTGATTACGCGATTACGGGTCGGGGACAATGAGTCGGGGACAAAACGACGCCGTGGAAGGTGCGGGCGACGTTGGCCGCATTCGCGAATAATTACCTTGCTTTTCGAAGTTTTACATCCTCCGTAAAGATATCAGTAGCAGCTCCAGAGTATTATTACCAAATCCTGTAAGGTGATATAAATGAACGAAAGCTACTGTAATACCCGAAGTGAGTACTGCACGCATATCTATCGTGGGTTTATCGCGTGTGGTCGACCTGTGTCAGATCATCATCATGAACAAGTACCATACGATATGGTACTCGTTCATGATGATGACCTGGCACGCATCTCCAGGACCGTGCGATTACTCATAGTGATCCCTTCACTGAATTGCACGATGAGAAAAAAACCACTGTATGGCAAAGATGAGATCGTCATGATCGTAGAAAGGGAGTAAGGTGAGCTAATAGTTGGGGAAAGAGGGGGCGAGGAGTTGCTGGGGAGGGAGGGATAAGTAATCGAGGAGCATCGTGAAGTAGATGTACTGCCTTCTACGTGGCGGAGACGACGAGCTCGGAGCGGCAAAGAGCGCTTATCTAAGCAGAGGCGGTTGGCTCACCGGTTTCTATCCCCGCGTAAGCGCGCATGTCGTGAGGCTCATCCCGCTTACAACAAAACACGGTGGAATACTCGTGAAGATCAACGCGGCCGGCTTCAACCATGTGCTCAGAGGCCACTCGTAAGAGGTTAGGACGTTGCGGCGGCCCTGCTCTGCTCGGCGTTTACCAGCTTCGAGTCTGACTGCCAGGATGTATTCGAGTACTAAACCCGGTAGTACGCTAGGCGCAGATGGGAGCGGGTGAGTGTTTCTTCAATAGCATGGGTCCGCGATTTACTCTATCCAACGTCCAAATTTGCATTCCTCTCTCACGATTTCAGGAATTGACATCGCGATGGAGATGAGCTTTGAAACGAGCGCGTATTCTTCGTTTCAACACGCCGCTTCACACGCGGGAGGGGAGGACTCGGACGATTCCTAGGGCACGTAAAGCTCTTCCTTGATTGTCCCACGCTCACCTCACTACAACTTAGTAGCGATGGGTCGGCCCAAGGTTCGGCCGCATTCTCGAAAGTGGGGACAATCAATCCACAGACTGCTGGCACCTTCTCCAGCTACTGCATTTTATCACGCGAAGGGAGGAATTCATCCGAACACGCGCGCACCTCGACGGCATATTGTACTATACACTCAGCCCCTTGTCCATCCCAGCCCTGAAGGTACATTACGCACTGAATAAAATAGGGTCAGTCTTGAACGCCCGCGTCACGCGCGGACACGCAGTCCTATTCACAGGCATCGGCAGTGGCGTCGCATCAAGTCAGCAACTCCAACTCTTTGAGTCGGTTATTCGATTCGGCTGGAGGGTCGACGATTGCCCTGCAGGTCGGTCGCGTGTTATGACACGACAGGGTGGGCGCATCGTGATCTATGGGATGACGGTCGCGCAACAGGCACCGTTTACGATGCGCGAGGCATATATTGCGGAACCAGCAGCAGAGCACCTTATGAGTCAGAATGTAACTTGCGCTCCACCGACGATCTCTCAATGTTGCGCACATGGAACCTCATCGGTCTCATCCCTCGCATGTTACGCTCAAAGAATGCCAGCGGCCAGCTTTAGTCATGAGCCACTGTGTAGATTTAGATGTCGGGACACAACATTTAACGACTTTCGGCCCCACATCTCGACTGGCGATATTTTATATTCCATCTACTCCACTTCCACAGACTACACAACTCACAAGAAAGCATATAATAACTAACATGAAGTACTACAATTCTCAACGCATTCTGAGGTGACCGGCGATCTCTATGCCCCGAACTCCTCCCTCCTCTCAATTATAGAAAAGTCTTGAGGTCTCAGTTATTGGGCAGTGCGCCAAGTTGCTTGAGACAGTCGAGAATGACTCCAAGTGCAATAAGGGCAAAGCTCTCAATGTACATGAGCTTATCACCTTCATCTCGACGGTGTTGTGCCCAGCACCACGCTGTCCACGCATCCCTTAGGCCATCCCGCAAACGTACCTGAAACTGTAAAGGCGACCGTCCAGGTCCAGGTCCTTCGCTCCCTCTGGGAGCAATGATATTCGAGCGTATGTCCTCCACAAGCGTCTCGACATACAGTTTCATCCGCGCCGCACGACTCTGGCGTGATCGCGGCTGAGTACAATTCGCGAGGATGGTGCCCAGCACGACTTCTTCCTCTGTCAGCCGTTCCTCAGGTTCTGGCCCTGGCTCTGGCCGACGTCCTGAGAAGCCTGTGAGGCATCGACGAGGGTGTGACGCGCGCAGATTAGTGCATCTCTCGTGCGTAGCGCGCGTACAGCCTTTCCACTTGGGTGTTTCTTTCTGTCGCCTGCCGCGCTGCCGAACTACCGACCACATACTGGACGAGTGGCGCGAGGGTCGGGAGATGGCGTCGTCGAGTGGGGTGGTCTCGGAGAGGCACGACGAAGTCCTTAGGGGCTCTTTCGCATCGCATAGGCGATTTCTCGGTAAAGGTGTCCCAGTGCGCGATCCGACACGTAGTGGTCGTACTCAGTCGCCGCGGCACTGGTCACCTCGGCCCTATGCCAGTCTGGCATGGCGTTCTTCGGCATCTTCGGTAGATTGTACTCAGGTCCACAGCCTTTCCATTCTTAGGGTAGTCGACTGCCTGGCCGCAAAGCTCGGCAAGCTTCATGCATCTTGGGTCGAATACGCCGTACTATGAATTGGTGAGCAGATGAGAATACATAGTCTAACTTCATATAGCGCGCATGACCCCACCTCCGATTGATCCGCAATAACGATGTGTCTGTCCGCCAGCACGCCCTAGAGACCAGGGAAGATGGGCGTGAGTTGGCGCATGGATACCTACTTCGGAAATGTACCATAACGTCCGAGTTGATATATTTAACAATGAAGTTGCAGATGTCCTCGACGGTAGCATCGCCACGGGATTCATCCAGCGTCCAGACTTCTCCAGGAGAATAATCTGCCGGAGGATAATAGAATCGAGGAAGCAAG
>WTXL01000166.1:0-55358 GCA_022376525.1 Russula vinacea | reverse complement strand
TAAACTGGTACTACGGACATAATCAATTAACTTACATGCCATCCGCTTGATTAGAGAGCGTCTCAATGACAAGTTCTTATCCTCCTTCCTCCATCGACGCATGATCGGTTCCAAATCCGAGTAAACAACGGACCTGACGTAGTCCTCAATATCTTTCTTTTGTCCACTTTGATCGTGGAGGGACACTCGGTGAGGGGTCAGAGGCCCGAGCATTACTTGTATGTCAAACTCAGGGCGGCTTGTGACGCAAATATGAAGATTCGGAACATGAAGGTCAATGAGCTCCTTCACGAGCTGAAGAACTTTTCTACGAGGCGATGGAATCCCAGATATGTTTGAACATTCATCAAGAGCATCCATTATTAGGTAGACAGGATCTTGACCTGGTAGTGTGAGCATCTCTTTTAGGCATCGTGTCAAAGTGTCATCTCTGGGTTGTCGTGCGCCCTTGTCGTGATTGGAATAAAAACGCGATAGAATGTCACAACGAGGACCTGAACGTGCAGAAAGTTGGGTGAGAATGGAAGGGATCAGGTCACGCCAGTGTTGTTTGCTGATGTCCCGGAAGTCGAAATAGAAATAAGCCATCGAGGCTTGACCGGCATCGCACATGACTTGGATATCTTCGATGATTGTGGAACTAGAAAAGATAAATTATCTTTTGACAAAAAGAGTAAAGCTTACACAAACCATAGAATGCTTTTGCCCGAGCCAGCTACATATAAGATGCCATCACGAGATGACGAAGAAAGAGCGGAACAGGCACGCACGTTTTCCATGGATCCAGAGAAGCGAAGGTGTCGATTTCCATTCATTATATATGCTGCCTTGAAAGAACCAGGTTGCGGTTCCTTTGTGATGAGCACCACATGCAATGTTATGGTTCGTGGAGGGATCTGGTGGGGAGAGCCATCCATGAAGATCCTGTCGCGATTGATTCACTGTGAGATACTTGAGCCTACATATCTAGTATCGATGCGGTTTCGAGATCACGAACGTTTCACTTGATCTACATCAGTGGCTGTTTGTTGGAGAACTTCCCTTGCCTGTCTCCCATCTAAGCGCTTCGAGTTAAACTTTATTGACGATTGATTGAAGATGTATTTCGCACCATCAATGACTTCCGCGACCTTGTCGTCGACGGCCTTTACTCTGTCATCCACACTCCTCACTCTGTCATCGACAGTATGCGTGACCTTTAGAATTTGCGCAGTGGCCATTCGAGCCTCCTCTTGGGTCAGCTTGTCTAGCTTCTTCAGCGCATCCTCGATGTCAGTTCTTCCGACCAGCTTCTTTAGATATTTTCCTGAAAACATTTCGGTCAACAGTGACATAATTGTACAGCAGCGACTTACTCGTTCGGCCTTGCCGAACCTCTTTCGTCGCAATCGCTAGAATGCGGAGAACCTCGATCATTATCGTCGTGATTGTACCCACCATCTCTTCATTTGGTGGCACCGAAGTATAGATTTCGAGACGCCGCAAAAAGGTTTCTATGTGTTCGAAAATGTCAACGAGAGCGTCTTGGCCTGCACGAACATCTTTGGCTGCCTGTAAGATGTTAGTATTAAAATGGTACCCGCGAAGGTATTAAGGAGACAAACCAAAAGGAGAACGCCGACTCCAGTAAATATCGTCTTCGCGGGTGAGAACATCTGTTAAATGCGCTTGATTATATAGATTTTACAGATCCGTGTCCTGGAACATACCATGCCAACACCTCCAAGGGTATTTGAGAGGGCATAGAGTACGTTCACTGTAGGGTCCAACCATTTTGTTAGCCGGACATCGCTACTTTGAGATCGATCGAGCTCTTGGACTTGCTGTTGAAGCAGAGCGAGAATGCTACTGGGAGAGTCGCAGGCTTGGAGCTGGGCAGCGAGCGGGTGCGTCAGGAGGTCCTTCTTTGTGCGTCTTTGATATTCTTTCAGAGCATTGTCGAAAATTGGTTTGAAGGTAGAAGACGATGTGGCAGTTTGGTGAGTGTGGGACATGACAGTGAGTAGGGTTGTGGGTGATTCAGGGTGAAGGGGATAAAGAGGAGCTGCACCGCCTCGCGAAATCAGGTCACCCAGTTATCACTGATGAGCGCGCAGATAAACACTCAAACGTGGGAGGGAGACACTCAGACACCAAAGGCAGCGCCAATTGAGAGGTCAATTTCAATTGGCCAGAGATAAGACGCGATGGGTCTAGGGACTCAGAGTCGTCTTAACAATTCCGTAATCCGTATGCATATGCCTTTTGAGTAGCCTGTTGAGTAGTTCAAGGAGTGGTCTTCTTTCTGGCCTTTATTTGCCATCACAGCAAATCACGTGCTCATCTAACTACGGCGTGCGCGGCTCGCGTCTCTCCCTCAGTACTCGGCGAACTATGGCGCGCAATACGAAGAATGGCGCTACCACCTCTGCAAGGGAGCAAGGCTACAATTGTGAGAAGCATCTTCACGACGACGTCACGGTGGTGCGGTGCACTGCACGATGCAGCGCATCCCGCTCCCCCGCACAACTTGCTCTTCGTTATGGGCATCACGACCTTCCGGCTAGATGCGCCGCGCACAGTTCTGCAAGAGGTCAGAGAACACCAAATCTCCTGCAGAACGCAGCTCGTGCATCGGCCTAACCTTCCGCCCGTCAGCACCTTCCTCACCCTTCCCTCACGTTCTCCTTCGAGCTCTGCAGTACGAGAGCAAGAGTAGCGGGACCAACAACTCATATTTGGGCAAGGCGCGATCGGAAATACAGCGCGGTGCGTACGCGTCTGCTCGCAGCGTTCGGCGAGGAAAACCACGAGAGCGGTTTTGATTGGGTGGGAAAAGGCCCACTGAGAGGGATTCGATGTGCTCCGCTGGCACCGCCGCGTGAGTTTCTTTGGGTCGTCTCCCGCTGAGCACTGAACACGAACAGTCATATCCTGGAGGACGAACCTCCGCAACATAGTCCGAACCCCCAATAAGCGGCTCTTTCTTCGTAACACATAAGAAGACTAACCGCTTTCTGCCGGCGCCGTTAGTAAGTATATGTTTCAAGCCGACTGTGAAGATGTCATCTACGACCCCGAACTATTCTCTTGGAAATATATCATCCCAACTTGCTAGCCCCCACACCTCAATATACCGTCAAAGCAGTCTTGACCCCTAATCGTGTCGGAGCCATCGTCCCTTTCCTATAATTGTTTCAAACCAGTCTCTCCTGCGGCCACAGATCGCATACGAAATCAGCCACATCGAGGGTTACCCGAAGAACGTAGGCAGGCATCAAAGTGTGCGACTTTGCGACGTTTGCGTACGAGCTGATGCCCAATTCGAGCAAGACCTTCAGAATGTTCGATTCCATGCCATGCCTCATCGCACGTCGCGATCCGCAGAAGAGCTACGGCCTGCCCAGCCCGAAGGGTCTTTTCTGGCTGATCAAGATGGGTTGGCTCAGGTCAGACTGAAACTGCACCCGCACGAATACACCGCGTTTGTACAGTACAACGACCGCCCGAACGAGCAGCGACACCCATTCATCGTCGTGCCCCAGAACGAGTCTACCTGACCCCTTCACAGCACGTGCGGTTGCGCCGCCAGGCGAGTCTTTACAGCCATCCGGACGATGTTCCAGATAGTGAGTTTTCGGATACAACAGGCTTCTCGGATGACGAATGGGGGGAGCTTCTCCCCTTCGGGCCCTTCCGCCCACTCTTCCCATGCCTGTCAAAATGGCGTCGGGTTCGGGGATGTGGAGGTTGAGGTGGTGGTCAAAGAGAGCAAGCCGTCCACATACTGCTAGAGTAGATATCAAGTATGCACCAAATTATAAAGCGTGTTTTCGCTCGGCTTTCAAGTTACATTCCGGCATGACTTTGTCCTCTTGTTATTCGTCTGCAACATGCAATGCCGTTGAGCGCTTGAAGCGCACCTGTACGCGTGCAGCGCATCTGAAGGCGACTCAACACACTCTCAGAATAGGCAGCAGCACCCGGAGCGGAACAGGCCAGTGGAGTATCGGGCCTCTCCTAACTTACCACCGACCGCGTGCCCTTCCAACGACAAAGCCCATCACCCACTTCAAACAGATCGAATCGGAGCCACCCAACGCAGAAAGACGAGAACCAGGACGCAGCGGCAGCGTCCCGCCCCCCAATAAACCGCCAACGAGTTAGGACAAGCCAAGACGATACATGCCCACTCAGCACGCCCGCCCCGAAATGCAATCAAGGAACGCCGCCACGTCGACCTCATGACCCAGGACAACGACTGTCGACAGGTGTCCAGACTTAGGATCCATGAGCGAGCGCGTTAGAACGCGCGCAGTGAATCGGACGACACAGGCTGATCGGTCGATGCAGGTAGGAAATGCAAAGCGCACGGGCTAAAGGACAGAGTATATTAGATTGTAATGTATTGTAGACGGTTTACAGCAGAATCCAGGAGGGTAATTTCCCTCAGTTCTCCCCCCTTTCAGCTCGCATTTCCACTCGTTTTCTCTTCATTTCTTGTTTTACATGTATTTCTCGTCCCTTTACTGCGTACAGTCCCAGGCCGAACCACCTGCATCAGCAGGGGCTCCTGAGTGAGCTCCGAACCCGAAACTCGACCCCAGCGTTGCCCGACCCCGTGGCGGAACGCTTCTTAATTCGAAAGGAGCACCTGACAGGATGGTGACTCGGAAGCAACCTCCCGGACCTTCTCCCGGACCTTCATCAGTTCCGACTCGTTCTCTAACGCGTACAGCGGCAGCTTGGGGCTTCACTGTCTTTCTAGAAAGTTTCGACACACCAGGAAGTCGTCCCACTTGTATCCCGATTGTCAGGGTCTTCAGGGAGGGCTGTGCTCCAATTCGAATTATCTCGTGAAACCTCCGGAAGCGCCCTGGCGGCCTTGCTGCAAAGCCTCTGATGAAGATGCAATGATCCGGGGTCCTAGGTGAATCTCTCTTTCCATGCAACGAGGAAAAAATCAGTGTATGTCTAGTAAGCGTAGCCTAGGAAAACTGACTGGGTCGAAAACACTGTTGTGATACACAACAGGTCCCCGAATGTTGCTCCAAACGAAACCTGTTCCACCGTCACTTAGCTTCATGCTCGCTAGAGAAATATCAGCCTCCAAAGTGTGGTCCATGGACACAGCGGCAGCCCATGAAGTGACTAGAGTACAACCAGAGACAAAAATTAAATCTTCCATACGCTCGACGAATCCATAGTCCTTTGCTTTGGTGAGCCATTCATTTATGTGATTTCTGAAGAAGTTCTCGAATGGTTCTCTGCAGATGACGTCTTCGCGGTAACCTCCATCGGGAAGAGACAAAAGTGCTCCACGATTCCGGAACTCATAAGCGACTCCTTCCACACTGAAAGAATGTTGAGGTAACTGAGATTATCAGAGAAGGACGACTCACTCATCAGGTGGCATATTAATACCAGCCTTCGTCACCGCGGAGACATCACGAGAGTAGTATTGTACTCTCGTGAAATAGCTCCTAGTAATATTCAATAGACTGCGATCCAGAGGCTCGTAGTAATATGGTGGATAGTTAAGAGGCAATCTATTCGAGATATGGTGACATGGAAGCAACACATTGAACAAGCGAATGAATGTCCCTTCATGAAAGTAGCCAACATCGCCAACTGAGACATTGTTGCGGATCGTTTCGACTCTGTGAGGTTCTGGATTCCACAACGCAAGGCCGTGAGGCAGAGATGAGAGTTCGTCCAGGTAAACATTGGGGGGTGAATCCGAGTCTGAATCCGAGTCTTCTGGCATAGGGGAACCCATGACCATTTATGAGCCTGTTAGGGGCTGAAGAAAGTCTGGCTGATAAGGTCGACTTCGGCTCGACTTCGGCTTGTTTGGGCCTCCAATCAGGTGACGACTCCACAGCACGCCAATGTTAAGGGACATGCCGAGTACTGTGAGATCCATTTGATGGACTGTCGCCGGTGGACAACGTCAGAGATCGACGCCGTCGCCAACAGAAGAAGAACACGTCAAGTTTTTTTTTGAAGATGGTTGCGCAATCGAGTTGACACTGCGTCGAGACTCGAGATACGACGCTATTCCACAGCGCATGTAAATCCGACCCATAATCGGACCAGGCCCACGACGAGACATTCTAATACACATCGAGCGTGGCCCTATTTGGCTTCCTGATTTCCTTTAGTATACGCTCATACGCCTCGTCCAAGGTTTCCGGTAATTCACCAAGAGTACGTCGGACACTTGGGGGGAGACGAGGGTGACTTCTCGCGCAAAGGTATCAGGAAGGATATAAAAGGAGGACACCGATGCCAGAAAATATCACCTGTGCAGGTGAGAATACCTGTCAAATGCACTTAATGTATAGATCGCATAGATCGATGTCCTGGAACATACCAGGCTAACACCTTCTCCGAGGGTTAGAGAGAGGGCATAGAGACATTCACGGTAGGGTCCAGCCATTTGGTCAGTCTGTCATCGCTACTTTGGGATCGATCGAGTTCTTGGACTTCCTGTTGCAGAAGAACGAGAATGCTGCTGGGAGAGTCGCAGGCTTGGAGCTGGGCAGCGAGTGGGTGTGTCGGAAGGTTCATGCGTCTTTGGTCTTTCAAGGCGTTATTGAAGATTGATTGGAAGTTAGAGGGCGATGTGGCAGTAGGGTTAGCTTGAGACAAAACGGTGGGAGGGAGCGAGGATAGCGAGTTGGTGAGAGTTGGGCAGACCGCCTCGCGGGTCCGGGTCTCACTCCCAGATTTAGCACAGATAATCAATTCATGGGGACACCCTGTAAAACAGAGAAATGGCTTGGAGGGGAACGCGCGTTGTTGAATAGGCGTGCCCGTCTCTCATTTCGCATGTATAGTATAGTGGTCTGCTTAGCTTCCGAAGATATCTCCTTCCCCTGCAAACAAGCTTGCAAACAAGAAGAGTCGAGCCTTCAATTTGGCGACAACCCTCCTAATTCCCGGTGTCCCATATGTGATGTATTCACTCCAAGTTCGCCGTACACATGAGCCATATAAAGATGCCTGGACGTATCGGTGACTGCTTCCTCAACGGACCATCACTGCATCATTACTTGTCCTTGATGTATATGCTGAACAGCTCGTCGCGATTACGTAGAAGAGCAGTCTAGAATGAAAGTTCGCCCCTGAACCTCTTTTGACCTCGTGGGCATGTTGAATGTTCTGCTCGCTGTCCTCGTCGTGCGGTTTCGGTAGTTCCTACTAGGATAAGGCTGGCCCCAGACTGGGATGTCCAATCTTCGCTTCGCTCGTCACTGTTCTTATGTCTTTACCTAAGTTCTGATCCTGAGTTCACAACAGACCCTGCGAAGATAACGGAATAGTGAGTGATACTCCTCGGCAAAGAACGGCTGGAGAATCAGTGGAGATACTGACGACAAACACACCTAGACAGCGACGAATCGAACAGGAGGGTTGTTATTTCATCTCCCCGCTTGCCGGTCCGAGTCTTCTAGCCATGTCGGACTAGCCACAGGGCGAGTATTGGGTAGCACGAATGACGGAAAGAAGGAGCGCAATCTTGGTAATCGACGTCTCCTCCCCGATTACCAAGATTGCGCTCCTTCTTTCCGTCATTTCATCTTTGCCCTGACGCCTTCTTTACAAGAGTCACCACGTGGGCATCATTTCCACTACCGTGACATGACTACTACAATCAACAGCGCACCAGAGGTGTCCGCATATCGTAGCTCAAAGGTATCGGTGCCAGTATTGGGCGTAGGTGACAAGATCGGAGAAGGCGAGACGTACCTGGTTGAGAATGTCCTTCCGCCTGAGCTCGCCGAGGTCGCATTCGAGAATCTGATGAAGGAAGTCGCGTGGAACGTCATGCATCACCGAGGTCCGTTGAGCCCTCATATCGTCCTCACCACACGCGACACAGATACCTGACACGCACAACGCCGCCTGTAAGTTAGGTGGTGAAGTTCCGCGACTAGTTGCAGTACAAGGCGAGATCGACGCCAATGGCAAGTAAGCATACATCCCCTCCCGTCTCCTAACAACCAACTCTCTCACTACGACTGTAACAGCTACCCAATCTACCGCCACCCAGCCGACGAATCACCACCCCTACGCGCATTCTCGGCCACAGTATCCGCAATCCGAACACACGTCGAGCGAGCACTACAACACCCCGTAAACCACGTGCTCATCCAGCTCTACCGCACAGGCGCGGACTACATCTCGGAGCACTCAGACAAGACGATCGACGTCGTGCGCGGCTCGCGCATCGTAAATCTCTCTCTCGGTTCTCGGCGCACCATGACGCTTAGGACGAAGAAGGACGCCGCTGGGAGCGAGCAGGGTGCCAATGGGGACGCACATGGGCAACCTCGGGACGGTGAAAGTGACAGTGGTGCAGCGGCGGCGGTGCAGCGCACGACGCAGCGTATCCCGCTCCCGCACAACTCGCTCTTCGCCATGGGCCTCGCGACCAATTCTCGGTGGATGCACAGCGTACACACGGACAAGAGGCCAGAGAACACCAAGGACCCCGCCGAGCGCGGCCCGCGCATCAGCCTGACCTTCCGCCACATCGGCACCTTCCTCACTCCTTCTCCTCCTTCTCCGGGCCCTGCAGGACAAGGACAAGATCAACAACTCATCTTTGGACAAGGCGCGACGGGCAAGACCCGCGCGCAGGCGCGGCCCGTGGTACGCGGTGGCGAGGAGGCGGAGCGACTGCTCGCGGCGTTCGGTGCGGAGAACCACGAGAGCGAGTTTGATTGGGAAAAGGTCTATGGAGAGGGGTTCAATGTGCTGCACTTTACCAGCACCACCCCCGTGTCGGTGTGATGGGAGTTTTGGTTGAGTGGTCGCTTCGGTGCGTTACGCGATACGTTCCGGCTACGTTCATTCGCTTCAGAACACAATGCTTCTGTTGTCCTCCGAGATACAATCCGCCCTAGACGACAAAGTGACACGAGGATCAAATGTATACTGTACCAGCTCAAGCCTGGTCCGAGTCCGACGTGTTACCCAATACCAGTGCGTCGGTGGTGTACGACTGAGCAATGGTCTTTTACTATGCCCATCAATATCCACAAACATCTGCTCGTGTATGTTCTCCACGTATTGTCATCGGTGTCGCGAGAAGGCACGGCACTCGCCAAAGTGAGCCCGGTTGTATGCGCTCAACTCGCGGTCAATTATCAAGTTCCTTAGAGCCTTAGATTCGATTTTGGATTCTGGTCACGGTCCTGTTCAACAAATCCCATTCTTTTATTTATTCTTGGTTGTACCAACGACTCCTGGGTCGATTTCCAAGTCATATATGATTATCTCCGTTTGAGTTAAATCACCCGATGTCATCAGATGGCGGTGCCACTGGTGACTCCTGTCAGTACTGCTTGGCCGGCCTCAAAGGCGGCGGAAGCATTCATCGATATCCATCCATTCATAATTCTAGTCATCCCTTACCATGCGCCAGTCCGAAATTTTCCGTCAATCATGGCCAAGCCGCTCTTCCAAAAAAAAAAAATGGCGCCCCGGGGCAGCTTTTCTCTTTTAAAATTTTTTTTTTCGCCATAATCTTGATACTGTGCTCGGGTACGAGACCGATAAGAGTTTCTGAGTGCCCACTCGCCCCGGGAGACATTTCCGAAGGACGCGTAGCTGTTGCACAAAACAGGGAATACAGAATCTGATTTCAAAAAAGGAGGGGAAGAGTGTGGTAATGGCTCTCGTACACCTTGCCGTAAAGGGGTCGTAATGCTGATTATCGAACACATCGAGTGTCAGTGGACAATCGATGGACCCACCTCGGTAAAATCATGGATTATGTGTGTGCACGCACATACGGGAGCAAGCGAGAGGCGAATGGGGTTGTGGAACCAAGAATCTATCTCATCGTCTACTCGGTTTTCCGGAGCCAAACGTTTCAGATTTCACGGCGCCTTTCATGGTCCACCCGGCCCCCTGAACCTCCAGCAAAGGTTATACTCTCACCGAAGGTGTAGATGACGTTCACCTACACCAAGCCAGGGAGAAGCCTAGGCTGTTCGGGAGCGCGAGGGCGAGAGGCGTGGGATATGTTCAGTACAAGTTAGCCTGTCTGTCTCGTGACTCCCCCCACAAACGAGACATACAGTAGCTTAGATTATCAATTCCAGAAAAAGGGGCCCCAAGGGCGCTCCGCGTTGAAGAATGGAAGGGGGTCCGGGGAAGTCCATGGCACCAAGCGTCCTACAAGGAGCCACTTCATGTCCTACGCTACCCATAACCGTGCAAACGAGAGCTGATTCGCGCAGCAGACCAAAGTGATCGAGTTGATCTAGACTGAGACGGAGAGACAGGGATGGATACATTTGTAGGACACTTGATAATATCAACAGAAGAGACAAAGACTGCATCGGCGACGGCAGCGAAAACAGAATGATTAGTAGGGCCCACAGAAGTATGTGTACTAGGGTTAACGAAGGACGAGGGGGTGGTGACACTCGACGATGGAGGGAGGGAAAAGTCACTGGCGTCAGAGCCGCCTAGATCCGCCCACCTCTGCAAAAAAAGTTGGGCCGAACGTCAGCGGGAGAGAGACATGGAGAGAGGTCGAAAGGGGAAACAAAGGAGTAGATGAGATTGGAACACGACGTACGCTCAACCATGACGTCGATGGTGTCTGCCACAGCCAATCAGAACGACGCGCGGAAAAATGTGGCAAAAAAAAAGGGGGGGACAGTACCATTATCCTCCATATCCAACGACGCAGGCGTATCGTCGTCGTTGATCCGGGTCCCATCATACAAAAACCTATTATCGTGCCAAAAGAACGTTAGTTGGCCTCAACGAGAGCAGGATAATAATAAAAAATGATGGGAAAAAAATAATCTGTTTAATAGGGGACACACGACACGACGCACCTGATACTGCCAACGTCCTTTCCAACCTTGTTCGCGTATGCACCCTGGAGCTTGGAAAGCTTTGTCGTGCGTTGATCTTGAAGAACACCTCTTCTCCCCGGACGAGACGACCTAAAATTGTGGCACCGGAGGGTTCAGCGTGACGTCCCCAATCGCCTCATTGATCAAGGATACGCGTACTTTCACGTTGATTGTTTCACCACCCTGAGGGTCCGGTTTGACATCTGGGACTGGGTTGGTACCTCCTCCTGTTGGACATTGTTGACTCGAAATTGGATAGCGTTGGTGCAGTAGGGTGATAAAGTGATCAAGAAAGCTCTCTTCTCTTTTCATGAGTGGCAACACAAAAATGTTGGGGTTACATACCTAGAGTATAGGAGGCGTGAGTGAGTAGCTGATCAAGGTTGTTAGGATTGCGCCCTTAGGCCCTGACGAGGATGACTAGACCAAGTGGCACGTGCTGAGAAAATAGGGTCGTCGACGCGACGCATCCGCCAAAGTCTATATTACAGCGAAGATATCGTAAACGTAGAACTAGGTTGTCTACCTGTGTCATAAAGCGGTTGCAAAAAGAAGAATGATAAAACATGTGTTGGTTGCTACAACTTGATAAATAATCCGAATGAGGAAAAGACCAAAAATGGAGGGGAGAGGAGAGTCAACACAAAACCTCTCTGGTGCCTCACCACCGCTTCTTACTCGCGCGCGTCAACATCTTCCGCGCTTTCGAATACTCCTCATCCTCATCGCTTGAATCCGCCCAGAAATCACGTTCCCGCCCATTCCCCTATCGTCAGTACCGTTCACGTCGCCCCGTGTCTCAGGCCGTCCACTGCGTTTCCAAGTCTCGTCCTCGTCTTCATCGAGCGCAGGAGGCGTCGGCGAGAACGTCGGTTGAAGTGACACCCTCACCGACTTGCGGCGTCTCGTTCCGCCGCCGCCAACAGCAGAATTCGACGACGCGCTAACGTCCGACTCGTCTTGGCCCGGAACGGCCAGCGAGGAGGACGACGCGGGTATAGGTATAGTTGGTGGTGTCGGCATTGGCGTAACCTCGTCCTCGAGCGACTCGCGAACAGTACGGAACGACGCGATCGACCCACTGTCGCTCCCCTCGTCATCGCCATTGTCCTTGTTGTCCCTTCCGTTAGGGGTCAGAACGCTGGCCGATTCCACGATGACGCGCGGAGGCGCAGAAGGTATCACGATGGGTTTTGGTGGCGGTTTTGGTGGCGGTATGGGTGGAGGCGAGTGGTTCCGTAGTGCGCTGCGCAATGGGACCTTCGGCGCCGTGCCCGGGGGTGACGCCGGCATTGGCACGCGGGGCGGTGGCGGAAGCGAAGACCGACGTCGTGGCACCGATGGTGCAGATGCTGACGGTAGTGGCCCGGAAAGCACGCTACCGGGCGCATACACCGACTCGAACGCGATTCCGTGGCCGCCCTCGCCGTGAACGTTATATTTCGTCACGGACGGTGGTGCGCGTACACTCAACAACCCACTGACTTTGCTCGTGCCACCTGCGGATTCAGGGGGTAAGCCTGCGACAGCGCGGTCCCAAGCATTACGATTGTCCCGTGTGACACCTTCCACGATCGCCATAAGTGACAGTTGGCTAGAGCCTGCATCGACATGCGGATGAAGCGGAGCGCTTGGATATGTGCCAGATCCACTCCTCCCGTGACCAAGCGAGCCCCTACGCTCGACACCAGAGCTCGGTGTGTTCGGCAATGGAGGCAAGCCGGCCGTCCGTTCCTCTTTATTGAGACGTCGGGATGCGGGTGGTACACTTCCGGAGCTGCGCATAGAACTTTGACGCGACACGTCTGCGCTCGAGCGAGAGAGTGCTTCAACGCGCAGATCTGTCTTCGGTTTGGGGTTGGGCTTTGCACGCGTCGGCGTCAATGATCCCGGGGTTGACACGGCCGACAAGCCCACGGAGGCTACGGATGACGAGCGAGAGTGCGCCGACGTAATGGGGGGGAAATGTGAGGGGCGAGACGGTGTGTCTACTAAAGCTGCACGTTTTCTGGTAGATCCCTTACGCGCACCCCGACCTCTAACCGCAGCGCCATCGCTGATCCACCCTTGGTCCTTCTCCTCTTCCTGGCAATGCGCTTTCTGAGCTTTTTTGGTGTTGGTGATGATGGAAGTGGCGGTGGCGGTGGCGGTGGTCGCGGTGCGTCATGCGAACGCCGACCGAAGAATCGACGGGTCGGTGACTCAGTAAGAGCCCCATCTTCGCTGTCTGTGTCCACGTCGCGTCGTACGGACCGCAGATTCGTCGCCGTGCGCGTCTTCCACTTCTCGGAGCCGCCGGAATGACCACTGCCGATGCTGCCACCGCCACGGAACAGCCCGGCAATGCTGCTGAAAAAACCTCTGCGCTCGTGCTCGGCTGCTGAAAGCGATATGGAACGGCGGGGAGGTGGGAGCGCGGTTGAAGCCGGTTGGCTGAATGATCCCGTACCTGTTCCCGTACCGCTGCTGGTCGTATTGCTGCCACTTGTCTCGCGAGAGCGTGGGGTCCGCATGGAAAGACGACGTACAACGTTACTACTGGTCGCAGTGGTCGCGGTGGTTGCGAATCGGACGTTTTCAACGACCTCGACAGGCCGCGAATCTTCCTCGCTGGAGCCTTGCTCCAAGTCCTCAGGTTCCTCGTCGATGGGCCCCTCAAGAGTAGATGGTAGTGCAAAGTCCGAGATCGCATGTGCGGGAGGGATTTGGAGGGTGAAGGAGGATGACGGGGGCAAAGGGAGTGGGGAGGAGGACCGTGGTAGAGCGGGGGCTGGGCTGGCCATGCGTGGCGGCGTTCTGTGATGCAGATAAGGGTAAGTCAGTGAGGTAAGTGACAAGGCGCCAAATCACACACGGTGTGGGCTGGTCTGTGGGCACAGAGAGGGGCGATGTGGGAAGATTTATTTGAGAAGCCGACTGGGAGGGACCTATGGAGGAGAGGTCAGATGGCAGGCGGTCGGGATCTGGGGGAAACTTGTGCGAAGAAACTGTGAGGGCATACTGAGATCAGGAAACCAACGAGGGGCGATAAAACGGCAACAGCAAAAGAAGAGAAGTAAAAAAACGGCGCTAGATGCCTGCGTGAGGATGCGTGCGCGATCCACGAGTGTTCAGGACATGCACGACGCGTCCCGACGGGCGCTACTGGAGAATTCCGATTTGAACCGTAGTCTGGGTGAACAGAAGGAAGGAATCATAGCCCACGCGACGCGGACTCCGTAACTCAAGAAGTTGCGAAACGAAACAAAACACCACTGACCATCGAGGCCGTTCGCGGCAGTATTCTCGATCCCCTCAAGGGCACGCAGACCCTCTTTGCCCATCTCGCCCCAGTTCCAGCCACACTCCACCATAGCCTTGCATCGGACCTCGAGACCGCGTCGAACCGCGGAGACGCGGAGATCGTCGAGTTCCTTTTCCTTGGCGGCCAAGTGCGCCTCGCATGCTTGCAGCTCGGCCTGTGCAGCGCCGAGCTTGGACGACGAAGCACTCGCTGACGTAAACGAGTTGAGAGAAATTTGAGATGCCTCGCCGACGGATGAACCGAGTGTGCCGATGAAAGAATCACGCGTGGGCTTCTGGTTCTTGGAAAGCTTGATGAGACGCGTCACGCTACAAAAAGCGGTAAATTACATTGTTGGCGAGAACAACGTGCGTGCGGAATAAGAAAGGAAAGACGAACAAAATTTCTCGGTCTCGTATGATGGTTCCCACGTCCTCCTCGAGCTCCTTGAGCGCACGCAACTCCGCCTGCCACGCCTCGACGCTGGCTGCGTACCGACGAAGGGCATCGTCTGCGCCTGCAAAGCTCCCTGCTACTGCGATGACGGCACGCGCCACTGGTGCAGGAGAGGCGGAGGCATATGCCGCAAACGCGGTGAGGGAGAGTTGGGAGTAATTGTCTAAGAGGAGGAGTAGTTGTTTATGGTATTCCTTTTCATGTGAAAGGAGGCTGGTGAGAAGCCTCGAGTCGCTCGGGCGATGTACCATGAGATGGCGTTCAAAGTAGGTAGAAATCAGGAGCGACTCTAATAGGGGGCTTACTCCACCTGCCCGGTCCGACCCTTCCGATCGGCCGTTACAGCCAAACCAACCACAGATACCACACATATAACCTCGGCCCGTTCCCAACTCGCTTCGCGTCGCCAGATGAACCACCTGTAGGTCCCGTTGTTGAGGATGGCGGCCCCGGCTGCGATGTTGCGGTCTCCTTGGGGGACGTTGCAATCACCGATCCACTACCTGGACTGGTGTTCGATGCACTCGCAGGGAAGAAGGTGGAAGGAAGTCCCGTTGGCGGGGCCTCGGTCATGCCACCAGGGCCAGGGCCATTTGTGCTGGGTGATGCCGTCTCTGAGGGCGGGCTTGAGGTTACAGTAGACACGCCAAGGGGAAATCCATTCGCCGCACAGTCCTCTGCAAAATCTATGACAATCCAGTCAGACTTCCTTGCGGCGGGGCTCGTTCCACGTACGACGGCAAACGAAAGCGCGCAGATCATGGGTGAAGCAGGATAAACTCAACTGTCTCGCGCCGTCTGACCTGTTACCACATCCCCAGGCAGCTGCGTCACCGCGGCAGCGCACTCCACGCGATCCAAACCTACATTCATGTTCTGAGCCGTGCATGCGCACGCTGCGGTGAGACAGCCCCGCAATTCAGTGTATCTCCCACGAGCGAGCTGGTGGGGGTTCATACGTAATCGCGTCTAAGAAAGTGTTGCATACTTGGAAGCACACAGGTGGCACGATGATCTGTCGGGGATGTGATCCGTGGTCAAAAAGGTGCCGCGAGGACACCTAGGCGACTGCCACGAGCGGGATAGCAAGCACAACGGAGGTGAGGACAAACATTGAGGTTGAGAACGGGCGTAAAATGGTAATAAAGTCATTTCTTCTAGGCGTGAAAGTTCTCGCCGGAATACCTTATAGCGAAGGGGTTGCGAGGGGGTGGGAAGGGAGCTCCTATCACACGGAAAGGCGGCAATGTTATGGATGTCTCACAAATGACGACGTTGGTCTGCACTGCTATTCTTATAGATAGAAATGTATTTACCCATACGCAAAGGTAAGTGTGCACGAGTCCGAACGTGCAGCTCGATCGCACCGCACACAACAGAACCATGTTTGGCAGGGGCACAGCTCTCCAAGACACCATGTGGCTTCGGGAAGTAGCGCTGAAGCGCTGAAGAGCACCTAATTTTCGAGTCTAGCGATAAATAAAAAGGGCTGTGTCTCGACGAACAAGAAGTCGAATACGTGGCCGCGCCGATACAGTACGTACTACCGGTTTGCTCTGCATGCACGGCACAATGTGGCGCCTGATATCAGGCCTATCAGGCCTGATCACTGTCAAGCGCTTGATGTGGGCATGGCATTCACCGACGGGTCCGTGGGCGTGGGAGACAAAGACTGATTGTTGATTCAGTCGGATTGATGCTTATAACGAGAGATAATGAAACAATAGAACGTAACTGCACAGTTGCTGCGGAATACAAATTCGGATTCAAAAAGTAACTGCACAGTTTCCCTTCAGAGTCGCTTATGCAGGTCGTCACTGCCAGTCACTGCTTACAATACTGAAACACAGGCGCAGAATGCCTGGGAGCCGTCCTTCGGGGGACATTGAGTAGTAGGAACAAGGGTAGGAAGGCATTTGCGATGAGGTGCGCAGTGTCACTACAGCGCCCGTCACTAACTCATGTGCCGTCGACCTCCCTAGCCCTGGTCCTGGTTGGTGCGATCAGTCAGTTCAGATCCCACACGGTCAGTATTACCCGGGCATTAATGCCGCATTATCCAAATATCGATCTTTTTTGTGGTGCTTTATCTGTTCGCGCACTGTTCTTTCCAGCTGTTCAGCGCACTCAGCCTTGAAGACGTCCTTCTGTCCCTTCGGAAATTGTATGTCAAGTCGTCCCCATCCCCTGTCCATCAATCGGCCGTTCAGTGCCAGTGCATGCTTCGTCTTTCTGCCTACCAAATCATGTATCTGTCAATTGTCCCCTTTGAATGACTAGATCATAATGTAGCTCTTGCTTCTGAGTCTTACACATATCATTTTTAGTGAATTCGGTGGTCCTTTCTTTCTCTGATTTCAAACCTTCCATCATGATGTCATGTGTATTTTTCGATCTTTGACAGATAGCGCATGTCTTATTCTATTTAATTTTTCTTCATTGTATCACAGTAGTACATCAATTGTTTGTCCTGCCCAGCGACTTCGCTACTGTACTCTTATTTTTATTTTTAAAAAAAAAAAAGAAATCATTGCAACATCAACCAGATCAGACTGTGGGCAGACCGCGTTATCCATGTGGTTAGGAGACAGACATGGGAGGAATAGTGTATAGATCTCTGCTGCCAGTGGACGATGCTCGAGAAGGAGTGTGCGACAATTTGAGTGTGTCGAATGCGATATATGAACTCAGGTTGTCACCTCCGGACTCGAGCGCGGGCGGCGCGGCAGATGATGTCGGTGAATGACGCCATCGCCGACAGAGAAATAGCGCGACAACAAGAAGGGAGATTGCTGCTATACCACCGGCGATGCCGCTAGCGATGAGCACCTCTTTGAAACCAGAGGTGGAGGGGCTCGAGGCGGCGCTCAAGGGACTCGAGCGGGCGCTCGATAGACTTGAGGCGGTGCTCGATCGGATGCTCGAGGTGGTCGAGGGGACGCTCGAAGTGCTCGAGGGTGTGCTCGAGGTGATCGAGGCACTCGAGAGGTGGCTCGAGGGACCGGGTGTCGAACCAGGAGCTACCTCAGGAGAGTCTATAAATGCAAGACGCGGGTGTGAGAGTCTAACGGAGGAAAGAGACAAGAGAGACAATTCCCACCACCGGCGACAAACGAGTTGTTGAAGTCCCAATTGTTCTCTTTCTGGAATGTGTTGTGAGTACATTATCGGAGAAGAAAACTTAGTAACGAACTGTGACGTCGAGGAGAGCCCAATAGGGGACACGTATTCCTTCTGGAACAGGGTTCGGGAACCTGCGGACCAGCGGCCCAACGTCAATGTCAAACCCAACATATTCTTCCAAGACAGAAACCCACTGGGAGGGAGGTAAAGTCTCTGTACAGTTGAACGAATATTCCGACCAGCTAAATGCAGATACATAAGACCCTGGAGTTGAGAATATAACAATAACAGGGATCGTACGTAATCCAAGATTGTCCCTGGCATCCGCCACAGGCACTTATGAGCGAATATCCGACGGTGCTGCACTTGCACAAGTCGGAGTCGTCAGCACCACTTGGGCCGATATACGAATATCCCGGCGGCAGCGGGTCAATTGTGAACACTACATAGAGACGAGACGATAAGACTCGCCAGTGCAAGGCAAAAGAAACAAGCAAACGACTCACAGCCCCCATCGCATGTCCCCATCATGAACGCAGCGACCTCACACGGATCTTGGTTGAGAGAATTGAATGACTGGACGAAATGACCATCAGATCAGGTGACAGCCAGAGAACGCACTGTGGAAATGACAAAATGCATACCCATGCCCATGTCGGTTCACAAATTGGAGAAATAATCTGGGCGAGCGCAAAGCCAGAAAAGAAGAATAAGAACGCGAATGGTGCAGCGAGGAGTGACATGTTGCGACCGGTAGCTTTGGGGGTGAGGGGACTAGAGGGTACAGGGGACGACGCTCGAAAGCAATCGATTGAGGGATGTATTTATTGAAACCTCTTAATAGGAGAATCCTTGTTAGTCGGGAAACTCGGGCATAAGAGTGGCATCCTCGACTGCGGCAAAATTTTACCTAGGCTGTTCAACTTGAGCGTCACTTCCCAGCCACCCCCCTGGCGCCTCAGCGAAAATGAAGCAGATAGCCAACTACTTTGTTAATTTCGCCGCTTGGATAGGCAAGCCACTGCCACTTCCTATGCCCTAAGCCATCCCACGAACAGCCTAATATGCATGTTGCTGTACTTGGAATACGACCAATGGCAACATGCCATCGGCTTATCCACAAAATCAATTGTTAGAGAAGGCGATGATGTGAGCGGACACTCGAATCGCAGCCGGACAATACAGTAGCCAAAGAGCAGTGAGTGGGTAGCACATGGAGATTCTGCCAGATAGCGTTTCCGGGCGTGGATCTGCCCAGAGTACACCGGAAATGACATGGGAATGTCAAGGGCGATGTTTATGATCGATGTGTCGGCCATCATCGATGCGCAGTACAGAAATCTAACCAGTGAAAGCTATCTCGTAGCTCAGCGCCGAGAGTTGCGTGTTTCGACAGGAGATGTCATGGTGCTGGAGTGATCTGAGCATCATGAGAGAGCGCGGCGGTGTGGGGGAAGAAAAGGCCGTGTCACCATGGTAAGCGCTCAACAGCCTCAACTTGCCTCCATCACTCTATTATCTTTTGAGCGCCGGGACCGGGCTGGGCCGCCACCAACGTCCCCGCAGTTCGCCTGGGGTCATCGCACGTGTTGATACGTTGATGGGTGGCAACTGATGCACTGATGCACTACTCAGTTGTCACGGCGGTCACGCCGAACTGTTTCTCCTCTTGAGGCTTTTCAGTCACGGACCGGGTATGGACCCTTCGACCGGTCGTCCTACCGCTTCGCTCTAATCGACTGCATGATTTTCGGCACATCGCAGGCCCACTGACCACAGTCACGACCATCTTCGTCACTTCCTTCCCTCTCGCTTCCCGCCGGTGGACTCCCTCTTATCCGCACACCGCATCCGTTCGAGCCTGTTGGCTGACCGCGTTCGTGCCCATCCTGAACATCGAGATCCACAAAGACAACTTGAGCAACGTACTCACCGATGAATTTGACGAGGACCCACTCCCTCAGGCAGGACCCATGCTTACTGCGAACGTGTCGACTGAAGCCGGTTTCAGCATTATCGTTGACATCCTCAAACCTGCAGACGACCGTCATTCTCCCATTCTCATGGTGAGCTTCCCCGGTTACCAACGCTCCCCGGCGCTCCCCTCTTGCTCCTTCCCAGCCTTCCGTTGACCGCCTCATACCTTGGCATGGGCAGACTCGGTCGCCCATCAGCGACGTGCAGTACAAGTCAAGTCCATCATCGGCCAGAAAACTAACCAGTAGAGACTATCTCGCCAGCTGAACACTGAGAGTCGCGTGTTTGGACAGGAGAGGCCATGGCGTTCTGAACGTGAGAGAGCGCGGCGGTGTAAGCGCCTAACGTCAGTCAACTTTCGATCCACCCTCGGCGCAACAGCATCAGTTTCGGTTTCCTCTTTGACGGCCTCATGCAGGACGGAGGGGCGTCATGCACATGCACTGTACATTATTTGATTCAGACAAGGACTGCTCATCGACATTCCTGCTCGGTGCCAGTTGTCGTCAGATCAGCTCCTAGCCACACAATCAGCATTGTATATAACAAGGTTTTCACCATCCCAAGAATAAGAGAGAATATCTACAAGAAGAATCGAGGTACAGCAGTTACAACAGTACTAGTAACGTACTACTGTACGTACAGTACATCACGCAAATCAAGACGCAATCCGTCGCTGCAATCTGGCTGGTGGCTTCGGCCATCATACTTTAAATTATCAAAAAAAGCAATCAACGGTACTTGCAACCATAACCGCAAAATTATAGAACGACAGAACGGAAACACAAGTAGCAATGCTATCCCTACAAGAGTACTGCGGTGGCTTCGAAGGGAAAGATCAGACAGTGGGCAGGACACATTGGGCATGAAATTCGGGGGAAGGCAAGGGGGAAACGGCGTATGGATTTCTGCGGGACGATGTTCGAGAAGGAATTTGCGACAGCATTGGCGTGTTGTATGCGAAGTATCCGCTCAGGCTGTCACCTGCGGACTCGACCGCGGGCTGCGCGGCGCACGATGCCTGTGAACGACACAGTCGCTGGTAGAAGAACAACGCGGCAACAAGGAGGGATAATGCTGCTATACCACCGACGATGCCGCCAGTGCCAGTGATGAGCCCCGCTTCTGCCAGTGAACCACGTCCCCCCTAGCCTGACTATAGGTATAGGCGTGACGGTATTCGGACTAGAACTGGCAGAGACGGAGGCTCTTGAGAAACTCGAGGTGCCTGTGGTGCTCGAGGGACCGATCATCACGCCAGGACCTATCCCAGGGCCTATAAAAGTAAGACGCGGCGGGTGAGACCGTGATGAGAGAGAGACAAGGAGAGAATTCCCACCACGGGCGGCGTACGACAATGTCGAGGATTTTTCTATGGATGACGACGTTGGTTTGCGCTGATATTTTTATAGATAGAAATGTATTTACTAATGCGCGAAGGTAAGTGTGCACGAGTCCGAACCGTACAGCTCGATCGCACCACGGACGCCCACAGCACATCTTACGCTACATCATTATTATTCATTACGTGACGTCTGCAGCCTTGTCTAGAGTGGAATTGGGAGCCAGACATACTGTAGCCTTGATAACAGAGCAGCGCCGGTGCACATGTCCTGCTGTACACGACAGGAGCCTGTTTGGCAGGGGCACAGCCTGAGCTCTCTAAGACGCCATGTGACCTCGGGAAGTAGCGCTGACACGCTGAAGAGCACCTAATCTTCGAGTCTAGACATCTCGACACAAGAAGTCGAATACGTGGCCGCACCGATACAGTACGTACCGGTTTGCTATGCACAATGTGGCGCCTGATAGGCCTGATCACTGTCAAGCGCTTGATGTGGTGCATGTGGATTCACCGTTGGCGGGTTCGTGGGCATGGGAGACAAGGACCATAAGGTTAACTGTCGATTGACGCTGATAATGAGAGATAATGAAGCAGTACAGTACAGTAGAACGTAGCTGCACCATTTCCGTCCGAGTCACTGGTACAGGTCACTCAACGCAGGCCTAGCAGGTCGTCCCTGACAGTCACTGGCACTCACTGCTTACAATACTGTAACACAGGCGCAGAATGCCCGCACGCCGCGCTGTATATGGAGCCGTCCTTCGGGGGACATTTTCTGCATTGGGTAGTAGGAACAAGGGTAGGAAAGCATTGGCGATGAGGGGCGCAGTGTCACTACAGCGCCCATCATTAACACATGTGCCGTGGACCTCTCGAGCCCTGGTCCTGGTTGGTGCCGCTGATCAGCCAGTTCAGATCCCACACGGTCAGTATTGCCCGGGCATTATCCAAATGTCGATTTTTTTGTGGTGCTTTGTCTGTTCGCGCGCCGTTCTTTCCAGCTGTTCAACGCGCTCAGCCCTGGGGACGTCCTTCTGTCCCTTCGGAAATTGTATATCAAGTGGTCCCCATCCCCTGTCCATCAATCGGCCGTTCAGTGCATGCTTCGTCTTTCTGCCTACCAAATCATGTATCTGTCAATTGTCCCCTTCGATTGACTAGACCATAATGTAGCTCTTGCTGCTGAGTCTTACACATATCATTCATAGTGAATTCGGTGTTCTCTTTCTTTCTTTCCATGTCACGCGTATTTTTCGATCTTTGACAGAGCGAAGTGATGGCGCATGTCTTATCACAGTAGTACTTCAATTGTTTGTCGGTTTTTCCTGTCCAGCGACTTCGCTACCGTAATCTAATTTTTTTAATAATAAAAAACCTATCATCGCAGCATCAACCAGAACCGAGATCCCGCGAAATAAAGAACAGAACGAAAAGATGGTAGTAATGCTATCCCTACCAGAGCACTGCGGTGGCTTCCGAGGGAAAGATCAGACTGTGGGCAGACCGCGTTATCCATGTGGATGATGTGGTTGGGAGGCAGACATGGGGAAAATGGTGTACAGACCTCTACTGGACGATGCTCGAGAAGGTGTGTGCGACAGCATGGGTGAGTTGAATGCGACAAATGCACTCAGGTTGTCACCTCCGGACTCGGGCGCGGGCGGCACGGCAGATGATGTCAGTGAATAACGCCATCGCCGACAGAAAAATAGCGCGACAACAAGGATGGTGATTGCTGCTATACCACCGACGATGCCGCTAGCGATGAGCCCCGCTTTTAAACCAGAGGTGGAGGCGCTCGAGGGGCCCGAGCGGATGCTCGGTGGACTCGAGGGGGTGCTCGAGGGGCTCGAGGGGACGTTCGAAGTGCTCGAGGGGGTGCTCGAGGTGCTCGAGGGGACGCTCGAAGTGCTCGAGGGTGTGCTCGAGGTATTCGAGGGGGGGCTTAAGGAACCGGGTGTCGAACCAGCAGGTACCCCATATCCGTCTATAAATGTAAGATACGGGTGTGAGACATTAACGGAGGAAAGAGACAAGGGAGACGATTCCCACCAGCAGGTCCACTACTGGCGTCAACCGATTTGTTGAAGTCCCAATTGTTCTCTTTCTGGAATGTGCTGTGAGTACAATATCGGAGAAGAAAGCTTGGCAACGAACTGTGACGTCGAGGAGAGCCCAATTGGGGACACTCATTCCCGCGGGAACAGGATTCGGAAACCTGCGGACCAGCAGACCAGCGTCAATGTCAAACCCAACAGATTCTCTGCCACGACAGAAACTCACTGGGAGGGAGGTAGAATCCTTGTGCAGTTGAACGAAAATTCCGACCAGCTAAATGGAGATACATAAGTCTCGGGAGTTGAGAAAATAACAACAACAGGGATCGGCGTACGTGACCCAAGTTCGCCCCTGGCATCCGCCACAGGCACTTGTGAGCGAATATTCGACGGTGTTGCAAAAGCACAAGTTGGAGCCGTCAGCACTACTTGGGCCCAAATACGAATATCCCGGCGGCAGTGGCCCAATTGTGAACGCTGCAAACAGACGAGACGATAAGACTCTCCAATGCAAGGCAAAAGAAACAAGCAAACGACTTACAGCCCCCTGTGCATGTCCCCAACATGGTCGCTGCGACCAAACACGGATCTTGGTCGAGAGAATTGAATGACTGGACGTAAAGGCTATCAGGTCAGGGGATGGCCAAAGAACGCATTGTGGAAATGACAATATGCATACCCATGCCCATGTCGATTCACACTTCGGAGAAACAATCTGGGCGAGCGCAAAGCCAGAAAAGAAGAATAAGAATGCGAATGGTGTAGCGAGGAGTGACATTTTGTGTCCGGCAGCCTTGCGGGTGGGGGACTAAAGGGTACAGGGGACGGCGCTCAAAGCAATCGATTATTTATTGAAGCCTCTTGATGGGAGAAACTTTTAGTTGGGAATAGTGGTGGCATCTTCGATCGCGGCGAAAAATTCACCTAGGCTAGGCTGTTCACCACCGCCTTGAGCATCACTCCACAGGCACCTCCCTCCTCTTAAGACTTTGCGCATCCGAGTCAGCGGAGACTATTTCGTCAAATTTGCTTGCCTGGCTAAGCAAGCCAGTACCACTTCCTAGGCCCTGAGCGCTGAGCCATCCCATCGACATCCCTGATATGCATGTTGCTGTATTTGTTTGGTCTTGGAATACGACTGATGGAAAACTGTCATCGGCTTATCAATTGCATAGAAAAGGCGATGATGTGAGTGGACAGTCGAATCGCAGCCAGACAATAGTCACAATAGTGTAGCCAAAGAGTAGTGAGTGGGTAGCACATGGCGATTCTGCCAGATAACGTTTCCGGGCACGGGTCTGCCCTGAGTACACAGGCAATGACATGGGGATGTCAAGGGCGATGTTTATCGTCGATGCGTCGGTCACCATCGATGTGCAGTACGGGTCCAAGTTCTTCATCAGCCAGAAACCTAAGCAGTGGAAACTATCTCGTAGCTCAGCACTGAGAGTTGCGTGTTTCGACAGGAGATGTCATGGTGCGGGAGTGATCTGAGCATCATGAGAGAGCGCGGCGGTGTGGGGGAAGAAAAGGCCGTGTCACCTTGGTAAGCGCTCAGCGCTCAACGTTCAACAGCCTCAACTTGCCAGCCTCCATCACTCTATTATCTTTTGAGCGCCGGGACCGGGCTGGGCCGCCACCAACGTCCCCGCAGTTCGCCTGGGGTCATCGCACGTGTTGATACGTTGATGGGTGGCAACTGATGGACTGCTCAGTACTCAGTTGTCACGGCGGCCCTCTTTTCAGTCACGGACCGGGTACGGACCCTTCGGCCGGTCGTCCTACCGCTTCGCTCTAATCGACTGCATGATTTTCGGCACATCGCAGGCCCACTGACCACAGTCACGACCATCTTCGTCACTTCCTTCCCTCTCGCTTCCCGCCGGTGGACTCCCTCTTATCCGCACACTGCATCCGTTCGAGCCTGTTGTTGGCTGACCGCGTTCGTGCCCATCATGAACATCGAGATCCACAAAGACAACTTGAGCAACGTACTCACCGATGAATTTGACGAGGACCCACTCCCTCAGGCAGGACCCATGCTTACTGCGAACGTGTCGACTGAAGCCGGTTTCAGCATTATCGTTGACATCCTCAAACCTGCAGACGACCGTCATTCTCCCATTCTCATGGTGAGCTTCCCCGGTTACCAACGCTCCCCGGCGCTCCCCTCTTGCTCCTTCCCAGCCTTCCGTTGACCGCCTCATACCTTGGCATGGGCAGACACCGTCGCCCATCAGCGACGTGCAGTACAAGTCCAAGTCCATCATCGGCCAGAAAACTAATTAGTAGAGACTATCTCGCCAGCTGAACACTGAGAGTTGCGTGTTTGGACAGGAGAGGCCATGGCGTTCTGAACGTGAGAGAGCGCGGCGGTGTAAGCGCCTAACGTCAGTCAACTTTCGATCCACCCTCGGCGCAACAGCATCAGTTTCGGTTTCCTCTTTGACGGGCTCATGCAGGACGGAGGGGCGTCATGCACATGTACTGTACATTATTTGATTCAGACAAGGATTGCTCATCGACATTCCTGCTCGGTGCCAGTGGTCGTCAGATCAGCTCCTAGCCACACAATCAGCATTGTATATAACAAGGTTTCCCCATCCCAAGAATAAGAGAGAACATCTACAAGAAGAATCGAGGTACAGCAGTTACAACAGTACTAGTAACGTACTACTGTACGTACAGTACATCACGCAAATCAAGACGCAATTCGTCGCTGCAATCTGGCTGGTGGCTTCGGCCATCATACTTTAAATTATCAAAAAAAGCAATCAACGGTACTTGCAACCATAACCGCAAAATTATAGAACGACAGAACGGAAACACAAGTAGCAATGCTATCCCTACAAGAGTACTGCGGTGGCTTCGAAGGGAAAGATCAGACAGTGGGCAGGACACATTGGGCATGAAATTCGGGAGAAGGCAAAGGGGAAACGGCGTATGGATTTCTGCGGGACGATGTTCGAGAAGGAATTTGCGACAGCATTGGCGTGTTGTATGCGAAGTATCCGCTCAGGCTGTCACCTGCGGACTCGACCGCGGGCTGCGCGGCGGACGATGCCTGTGAACGACACAGTCGCTGGTAGAAGAACAACGCGGCAACAAGGAGGGACATTGCTGCTATACCACCGACGATGCTGCCAGTGATGAGCCCCGCTTTTGAACCACGTCCCCCTAGCCTGACTATAGGTATAGGCGTGGCGGTATTCGGGGTAGAACTGGCAGAGACGGAGGTGCCTGTGGCATTCGAGGTGCTTGAGGTACTGTACCGATCATCACGCCAGGACCTATCCCAGGACCTATAAAAAGTAAGACGCGGGACACGTGAGAGAATTCCCACCACGGGCGGCATACGATTTGTTGAAGTCCCAATTGTCCTCTTTCTGGAATGTGCTGTGAGTACACTATCGAAGAAGAAAGCTTAGCGACGAACTGTGGGGTCGAGAAGGGCCCAATAGGGGACACGTGTTCCATCGGGGACAATGTCGAACCCAAAAATTTCTGTCACGACAGAAGGGCAGGACTCTAATAGGGGGCTTACTCCACCTGCCCGGTCCGACCTTCCGACCGGCCTTTACGACACCGACAACACAACCGCGAGCCAAACACTAAATACCACACATACAGTATAACTTCGACCCTGGTTCCCAACTCGCTTTGCGCTGCCAGATGAACCACCCGTAGTTCCCGTTGTTGAGGATGGCGGCCTCGGTTGCGATGTTGCGGACATTGTAATCACTGATACACTACCTGGATTGGTGTTCGATGCACCTGCAGTACCGCTGCCGGGGAGGAAGGTGGAAGGAAGTCCTGTTGGCGGGGCCTCGGTCGTGCCACTAGGGCCAGGGCGATTTGTGCTAGGCGGGGCCGTCTCCGAGGGCGTTACAGTAGGAACCTAAGGGGAAATCCATTCGCGGCACAGTCCTCTGCAAAATCTATGACAATCCAGTAAGACCCCCTGCGGCGGGGGTCGCACCATGTACGACTGCAAACGAAAGAGCGCAGAGCATGGGTGAAGCAGGATAAACTCAACTGTCTAGCGCCGTCTGACCGTTTACCACATCCCCAGGCAGCTGCGTCTCTGCGGCACCGCACTAACCTGCATCCATGTTCTGAGTCATGCATGCGGCGCATGCTGCGGTGAGACAGTTCCATGGATCCAAGCCCCGCAATTCAGTGTATCTCCCACGAGCGAGGTGGGGGTCCCTACGTTAATCGCGTCTAAGAAAACGTTGCATACTTGGAAGCACTCTGGCGGAACGATGACCTGTCGGGGATGTAATCCGGACTTCTTTTGTGGTTGAGAGGAGCCAGGAGCGCCGCGAGGACCGCAGCCGAGGCGGCAACCACGAGCGGGGTAGCGATCACAACGGAGGAGAGGACAAGCATAGAGGTTGAGAACGCGAGAGCAGAGGAGTAGAAGGTAAAGGAGGTGATGCTAATGAAGACATTTATTCTAGGCGTAAAAATGCCTCGCCGTAATACCTTACGGCGAAGGAATTGAGAGGGGTGGGAAGGGAGCTCCTATCACACGGGAAGGCGGCGTCTCATGAATGACACGTTGGTTTGCACTGATATTTTATCCGTGCGCAAAGGTAAGCGTGCACGAGTCCGAACGTGCACCTCGATCGCACCACGGACGCCCCACAGCATGTCTTACGCTACATCATTACGTGACGTCTGCAGCCGCGCATCTAGTAGAGTGGTGGAATTGGGAGCCAGACATACTGTAGCCTTGATAACCGAGCAGCGCCGATGCTCTTCTTTACATGTCCTGCTGCACACGACAGGGGCACAGCTCTCCAAGACACCATGTGGACAGGGGAAGTAGCGCTGAAGCGCCGAAGAGCACCTAAATTTCGAGTCTAGACATAGATAGAAAGGGCTTTGCTACGACCAACAAGAAGTCGAATACGTGGTCGCGCCGATACAGTACGTAGCGGTTTGCTCTGCATGCGCTGCACAATGTGGTGCCTGATAGGCCTGATCACTGTCAAGCGCATGATGTGGGCCATGTGGCCCGTGGCATTCACCGTTGACGGGTCCGTAGGCGTGGGAGACAAGTACAAGGACCATCATTCACTGATTGTCGATGGAGTCGGATTGACGCTGATGAAAAAACAGCAGAACGTAACTGCACACTGGCAGCGAGTCATCAACGCAGGCCTAGCAGGTCGTCCCCGCCAGTCACTTCTTACAACACTGTAACACAGGCGCAGAATGCCTGTCCTGTGCTATATATGGAGCCGTCCTTCGGAGGACATTTTCTGCATTGGGTAGTAGGAACAAGGGTAGGAAAGCATTTGCGATGACGTCATAAGGAGCACAGTGTCACTGGCACTACTCCCACACGGTCAGTATTACCCGGGCATTATTCAAATATCGAAATTTTTTGTGGTGCTTTATCTGTTCGCGCACTGTTCTTTCCAAGCTGTTCGGCGCGCTCAGCCTTGGGGGGAAGGCCGTCTGTCCCTTCGGAAATTGTATGTCACGTGGTCCCCATCCCCTATCCATCAATCGGCCGTCCAGTGCATGCTTCATCTTTCTGCCTACCAAATCATGTATCTGTCAATTGTCCCCTTTGAATGACTAGATCATAATGTAGCTCTTGCTGCTGAGTCTTACACATATCATTCATAGTAAATTCGGTGTTCTCTTTCTTTCTCTGATTTCAAACCTTCGTATTTTTCTATCTTTGACAGCGAAGTGATGGCGCATGTCTTATCACAGTAGTAGTGTATAGATCTCTGCTGGACAATGCTCGAGAAGGAGTGTGCGACAGCATGGGTGTATTGAATGCGACAAATGAACTCAGGTTGTCACCTCCGGACTCGGGCGCGGGCGGCGCGGCAGATAAGGCCAGTAAATAACGCCATCGCCGACAGAAAAATAACACGACAAGGAGCGAGATTGCCGCTATACCACCGACGATGCCGCTAGCGATGAGCCCCGCTTTTAAACCAGAGGTGGAGGGGCTCGAAAGGATGCTCGATGGACTCGAGGTGGCGCTCGAGGGGATGCTTGATAGACTCGAGGGGGTGCTCGAGGGGACATTCGAAGTGCTCGAGGGGACATCCGAAGTGTTCAAGGGTGTGCACGAGGGGCTCGAGGAGCCGGGTGTCGAACCAGGAGCTACCTCAGGAGAGTCTATAAGTCATGTAAGACGCGGGTGTGAGAGTCTAACGGAGGAAAGAGACAAGGGAGACAATTCCCACCACCGGCGGCAAACGAGTTGTTAATGTCCCAATTGTTCTCTTTCTGGAATGTGCTGTGAGTACATTATCGGAGAAGAAAACTTAGAAACGAACTGTGACGTCGAGGAGAGCCCAATAGGGGACACGTATTTGGAAGTCGGCTTTATCCGACTACACTGAAATGGTGGCGCTTAGGAAGGTACGAGCGGAATTCGGAACGTTCTATCGATTAAGATGTTCTAAAGTAGTACTACGCGTGAAGGCTCTTGGGAGGCAGATACAAAAAGGAGAGAAAGGAATCTAATGCTCCTCTGCGTGTTAACGGGCCCTTATATATCTCTGTGCCCGTTAACATGTGACTCTGCGCAGGGGCGGCGATCGGAGGCGGGGGATCGCGAGAAGGTGGTAAGTACTTACACCCCTCCCCGCCCTCAAAAATGGGACGAAGAGGGGGGGTTAAAAAAAAGCATCGGGTTAGCATCAAAACCCCGCGAGGGGAAAGCTTTACACCGGTATCGGAAGGTATAGTACGCAGTACAGTAGCTCCCGACACCAATGTTGAGGATCATTTCTTGCGGCGTTGTCTTGCAGCTTTGTTACGCGCGAGCCAAATGTCGAGGGCTTCGCAGTCTTCGACTTCACTTGCCGGAAGCCACTTGTCGCCTTCAGGACCTTCGCCTTGCCAACGGATACGGTATTGGATTTGTTTAGCGCGTCGTCGCTCGTCGACGATCTTGTCGATGAAGAACTCTTGCTCGCCGTTTCGGAGGATAGGCGCTGGTGGATGGAGCGCACGATGGGGAAAGAGGTCGTCGTCGTTTTCTTGGAATGGTTGGACTTCGGACGTGTGGAAGACAGGGAAGGCGTGGGGGAGATGGGGGAGATGCAATGTCACGGTAGAATGCAGTTCGTCAGTCGCAGTGATTGCGTACGGTCCGTCGTAACGCGGCATGAATTTTGCAACGCGGAGGTTATCCTGAGACTTGTACTCGGCGCGCCGGTTCGCGGTGGAGAGGACGACTCGGTCGCCAACCTTGAACGGGAATGTGGCGCGCCGGTGTTGGTTCTGGAAGTGGGCTTGTGAAATCTTTGCTGTAAGAAGGTTGTCACGCGCATCTAGCTCTATTGGGAGCATTCGCTTAATATGGTCTTCGGCGGCGGCGACCGCGGGATTGTCATCCGGGGGGAGGTTAGAATGGGTGGTAATATGCGGGGGGATTTACCGAAGCGTAGTTGGAATGGAGTGTAGCCTGTGGACATGTTAATGGTGTTCATAATGTCGAAACGAACCTTGGGTAGGGCCTGAGCCCACCCGCGTTGGTCACGTTCGACCGCGAAGCGGACGCATTGTATCACGGTTTTGTTAGACCGTTCGCTAGCGCCGTCGGTTTCTGGATGGAAGCTGGAGGACATCTTGAGCTTGACCCCGGTGAGCTTGTGTAAAGCCTTCCAGAAATGTGACACGAAAAGCTTGTCGCGGTCGGATACAATTTCCAAGGGGAGTCCATTCTCACAGTACCATTCCCGAAAGAATAGTTCCGCGAGACCTTGAGCGGTTAGCGAGCATGTGGTAGGCACAAGTCGAATGTCCGAACCGAGTCGATCTGTGAGGGTCAGAATGCAATCATATCCGTCATCGAGTGGAAGGGGACCAATGAAGTCGATGGCGACTGAGTCGCAACGACGGTCAGGGACGGGGAGGGGGTGGAGCGGCCCGAAGGGCTTTGTAGTGCGCGACTTATTCCTCTGGCAGTCCGCGCAGGAGGGGATGTAAGCACGCTCGAGATCCCGACGCATTTTTGGCCAGTAGAAGGAGTCGCGGAGAACGTGGAGGGATTTGGGCACCCCAAAGTGTCCTAGTTTGTCGTGCGCGAGACGGAAGAGAAGTTCTCGAATATGTTTCACATTTGGCACGAAAAGGCGTCCGTCGACGAACCAGAAGCCATTTTCATGGGAGACGTTGTGCATGCCTGTGGCTGCATTTGATAGTTTGGCAGTGAAAGGGTCGTCAACATACCCGCTGCGGATTGCATCCAGGAGGGAGTCTTCAAGGTGGAAACGAGAATGTACTCGTTTTTGAAGGGTTGCGCCGACCAGAGTTGCAGATGCGGAGAGACCCGTGTCCGGAAGGCGAGACAACGCGTCGGCTGCATTGTTTTTGTCGCCAGGAATGTAGTGGATGGTGACATCGTATTGGGAAAGGAATTCGAGCCAGCGGGCTTGGCGGCGAGACAGATCTCGTTGTGTGTTTAAGTGTTCAAGTGTCCGGTGATCGGTCCAGACTTCGAACTTATGGCCGAGCAGATCTGTACGCCACTTGGCAAGGGCTCGGATGATGGCGAGCTGTTCTTTCTCGTGGACAGGGTAGTTGAGCTCGGCGCCTTTGAAGGTGCGAGAGTCGTATGCCACCGGCCGTGCCTTGTCATAGGTGGGTCCGAAGGATAACACAGCGCCCGAACCGAAGTCGCTGGCATCTGTGGTTACGAAGATCTTGTATTCGGGCATTAGCGCAGGGTCAATTGTGGTGAGACATTCAGACGAAGTCACGAGGTGTTTGATTTGGTCGAACGCGGCCTGGTGTCGAGGTGTCCAGGGGGGAAGTCTTTATCGCACTCTTTCCGTGTAAGTTCATCGAGGACCCCGGTGTGTTTAGCCAAGTTAGGGAGAAAGATGTTGAGGTAGCGGACTAGACCGAGGAAGCTGCGTACATGCTTCGCCGAAGACGGGGTTGGCCAGTTTGTAACACGGTCGGCCTTCCCTTCGTCGGCTTCGATGCCCGTGGAGGAGATTCTGTGGCCGAGGAAGCGGATTTCCGTGCAGAAAAGCTTGGTCTTTTTTGGATTGCAGTACAGTTTGTGTTCCCTGAGTGCGTTGAGAACCGTGGTCACGTTCTGCAGGTGGATGTCGATGGTCTTCGACCAGATGACAATATCATCGAGGTACACGTGGCAAATTCGACCAATGAAAGGGCGGAGAGCGGCCGTGACACGGCGCTGGTGAATCGCTGGAGCGTTCTTGATCCCCATAGGCATGACCACCCATTCATACAGACCCCACGGTGTGTTTACTGCCGTAAGCTTTACGTCGTCCGGGTGCATACGTGTCTGGAAGAAGCTGTTCGTCATGTCGATTGAGGCGAAGAACTTACCGCTGCCACAGTCGGAGAGAATTTCAGAAATGCGGGGAGTGGGAAGGAATCGGTCACAGTGTTCGTATTAAGCTGTCTGTAGTCATTTACCCATCGCGGAAGGACGGTCGGGTCCGCTTTGGGTATGATAAACGCGCCGGAACCTGCCGGTGCATCAGAAGGGCGTATACGGCCAGCGTCGAGATGTTGTTGGAGAAGTGTGTGCCACGCTTCTTTCCATTTTCGAGGACACGGGTAGTTTCGTGTTTTGATTGAGGAATCAGGGTCTTTGAGCTTGATCCGAGCGACGGGTTGTTTCGGGAGCTCATCAGCATGGGGAAGTGGTTCGAAAACCGTTTTGAAGAGTTCGCGCAGCGTTTCCTCATGTTCTAATAAGACGTGGTCTGGCGCAGGCAGTCGGGCGCGTTCGTGTATTGCCGCGAGGATGTCGGGGTTGGCAGTAACGGAACGTGTCGGCTTGGTTTTTTCTTTGTCCAGGAGGTTGACCAATTTATTCTCAAATTTGACAAGGCACTCATTTTTTGCGTAATTACAGGTGACTTTATTCGCGATCAAGAAAGGCAGTCCCAAAATGAGTGGTACGGCTAGGTCGTCGGTGACGACGGCATGTAGTGGATGTGATCTGAAGGTATCGCGACGGGATGCAGGAGACAGTATGACATAGTGAGAGAGAGGCGGTGTGGAAGTATTGGACGTAATGGCAACATTGACAAGTTCAGGGGTGCTGAGAGGAAAAACAGGTAACTGAAGTTTGTGGACGAGTGCAGATTGTATGAGGACCATGTGTGCTCCGCTGTCAATCAACGCATTCACGGGGAAGGAACCTGCAGGACCGGTCAGCGCGCATTTCCAAGTAAGGTGTTTGCACTTTAAAGGTGGAGGCACGCTTACGGAAGGTAGGCTGTCATCAAACGGGTCAGAAAAGGAGAGTTCGTCGTCATCGTCAAAGTCTGGGAAGACGGCCGCGACAACTTTCGGGCTTTCAGAAGGAGGCGGGGGAGCGGCATCCGAGACGACGCCAACCGTTGTGGTACGTCGCGAAGTCTTTTGAGATTTCGCCCGGAGGGCGTCCTGAACGGTTAGAGGCTTGTACCCTTTACCTGAGACAGAGATGTTGCATTCGGCCTGTCTGTGTCCGGCGTAGAACGTGCGGCACTTAAAGCACCCGTCGTGTTCCTGGAGTAGTCGACGCTCGTCTTCGGTGAGACGCGGAGGGAACGGGGGACTGGAAGAGGTCGACGTGCTGACCGTGGTTTTCGCCGACGTGTCCGGGGAGTTATAGGAGCGGGAAGGGACAAACGGGCGTTTGTGTGAGCGCATGAAATTCTCCAGATGGTCGTTTAACCGCTTCTTGTCCTGGTGTCGTTCGCGGTCAATTTCCGTGACGTGCTCGATCCAGGTAGATAGATCCTTGTATTGGCTCGTCCTCGCTCGTTCGGTCTTGGACCGGAGGTCGCTGTCGAGGTTTAGGGCAAGATGTGTACGGAGCTGGTCATCGTCGCAGTACGAGTTGGTGCCTCTGAGTGCGACATTCAGTTTTTGAATTTTCACGACCCAATTTTCGAACTTATCGTCCGGTTCCATGCGCGAGCCGAGCATCTTAGTCTTCGTGACCTCCTCCCAGTTGGAAGGTAGCCACCGTTTGCGAAACGTTTTCATGAAGTCGGGGAACGAGAGAGCAGCCAGTTCAGTGCGTTTCCCGGCGATCCAGTCGCGGATGAGTGGGTTGGCAAAACATCCAAGGAGGCGGAGGACTTTCTGGTCGTCCTTGATCCCGCCCTTAGCGTTCAGGAAGAAACACTCTGCGCACTGTTCGAACTCTTGGATCGTACCGGGAGATACTGTGCCGTCGGACATCTGAGGGGGACGGGTAACATTGGAGTGGGTAACTACCGCGTTCGGCATCTTCAAGGACCGTGTGGGTTTGGTCTCTAGTTCAGAGTCGGAAGAAGAATCAGATGAAGAGTCCGGATCGGGAGCAGTGTTCGGGGGGACGGGGGGAAGTGGCTTTGGTTGTTGTTGAGGAATGGTGACGGGGAGGGGCGGCAGTGTTCCAAGGGAAGCGTGGTCAGAGTCCGAGTCCGAGCTTAAGTGGAAGGGTTCCGAATCGGTGAGGGCGGGGTCAGAGTCCGAAGGGGCACGGTCAGAGTCTGGGGGGTAGTCGTGGTCTGAGACAGGTCCGGTGACAGGTGATGGGGAGCGGTTTTGAAGCCGCCTGGAATGACGGGTAGCCATGAGGCACGGAGCAGGTGTGTAAGGTGTGGACTTACAGAGGGGTTGTTATTGTTTAGGGAGGGAGAGAGGAGGATGGACAGGAGGTGGAGGTGCGAGAGAGAGAGAAAAAAATCGAAGAGACGGAAGCGAATTCAAAAAAGTGGAAGTCGGCTTTATCCGACTACACTGAAATGGTGGCGCTTAGGAAGGTACGAGCGGAATTCGGAACGTTCTATCGATTAAGATGTTCTAAAGTAGTACTACGCGTGAAGGCTCTTGGGAGGCAGATACAAAAAGGAGAGAAAGGAATCTAATGCTCCTCTGCGTGTTAACGGGCCCTTATATATCTCTGTGCCCGTTAACATGTGACTCTGCGCAGGGGCGGCGATCGGAGGCGGGGGATCGCGAGAAGGTGGTAAGTACTTACAGTATTCCCACGGGAACAGGGTTCGGGAACCTGCAGACCAACGTCAATGTCAAACCCAACAGATTCTCTGCCACAACAGAAACTCACTGGGAGGGAGGCAAAATCTCTCTGCATTCAAACGAATATTCCGACCAGCTAAATGCAGATACATATGACTCGGGAGTTGAGAAGATAACAACAACAGGAATCGTACGTGACCCAAGTTCGTCCCTGGCATCCGCCACAAGCACTTATGAGCGAATATCCGACGGTGCTGCACTTGCACAAGTTGGAGTCGTCAGCACCACTTGGGCCGATATACGAATATCCCGGCGGCAGCGGCCCAATTGTGAACGCTGCAAAGAGATGAGACGATGAGACTCGCCAGTGCAAGGCAAAAAAAACAAGCAAACGACTCACAGCCTCCTGTGCATGTCCCCAACATGAACGCTGCGACCTCACACGGATCTTGGTTCAGAGAATTGAATGACTGCGCGAAAGGACCATCAGATCAGGTGACGGCCAGAGGACGTACTGTGGAAATGACAATATGCATACCCATGCCCATCTCAATTCACAATTCGGAGAAACAATCTGGGCGAGCGCAAAGCCAAAAAAGAAGAATAAGAATGCGAATGGTGTAGCGAGGAGTGACATTTTGCGTCTGGCAGCCTTGCGGGTGAGGGGACTAAAGGGTACAGGGGACGGCGCTCGAAAGCAATCGATTGAGGGATGGATTTGTTGAAACCTCTTAATAGAAGAATCCTTATTAGTCGGGCAAGTAGGGCATAATAGTGGCATCCTCGATTGCTGCAAAAATTCACCTAGGCTGTTCAACCCACCACCTTGAGCGTCACTTCCTAGGCGCTGAGCTATCCCACCGACATCCCTGATATGCATGTTGCTGTATTTGTTTGGCCTTGGAATACGACTGATGGGAAAATGCCATCCGAGTCGGTTTATCCAAATCAATTGCATAGAAAAGGCGATGATGTGAGTGGACACTTGAATCGCATCCGGACAATACAGTAGCCAAAGAGTAGTGAGTAGTGAGTGGGTAGCACATGGTGATTCTGCCAGATAGCGTTTCCGGGCGTGGATCTGCCCTGAGTACACCGGAAATGACATGGCGATGTTTATGGTCGATGCGTCGGCCATCATTGATGTGCAGTACAGAAAACTAACCAGTGGAAAATATCTCGTAGCTCAGCGCTGAGAGTTGCGTGCTTCGACAGGAGAGGTCATGATGCTGGAGTGTTCTGAGCATCATGAGAGAGCGCGGCGGTGGGGACTTGGAAGGCCGTCACCGTGGTAAGCGCTCAACTTGCCTATCTCGGCGCAACGGCATCACTCTATTAACTGTTTCCTCTTTTGGGTGCCGGGACCGGGCTGGGCCGCCCCCGACGTCCCCGCACTTCGCCCAGGGTCATTGCGTTGCACATGTCGATGGGTGGCAGCTGATGGGAGATTGACCATGCAGGACAGCGCCGCGCACATGTACAGTGTTGATTCAGACCTGGTCACTCAGTACTCAGCCATGGTCGGCGCCACAGATCAAGCCACAGATCCCAGAGAACACAGAGAGTTACACAGTCAGTCGTCTACCGCTTCGCTCTAATCGACTGCATGAATTTTGGCACATCGCAGGCCCACAGACCTTGCCACAGACCACAGTCACCACCAGTCGGTCTTCCGGTGCATGCTTCGTCTGTCTACCTACCAAATCATGCATCTGTCAACTGTCCCCTTTGAATGACCGGAACATCATGATGTAGCTGTTGCACACATCATTCATATCACATCCGGTGCTCTCTTCTTTCTCTGGTTTCAAACCTTCCATATCAGTGATGTCACGCGTATTTCCCAATCTTGAAAAGATGCCACAGCGAAGCGATGGCGTACCTTGATTGCGCATATCTTACCACAGCACGCGAATCGTCAATTGTTTTGTCCTGCCTGGTGACTTCCGCTAGCCCACCATTTTTCAAAAAGAAATCAACGCTACTTGCAAGTTGCAACCACAACAGAGATCCCGCGAAAACAAAGAACGACAGAACGAGAACGTCGAGAAGGCACTAGAAATGCTATCACTGCCAGAATACTGCGATGGCTTCGAAAGGAAAGACTAGACAGTGAGACGGCCGGGATATGCATGTGCCTGGGTTGCAGCGAATAGATTCAGCTGGACGATGCTAGAGAATATATGTGGGACACCATCGGTGGGTTGGATGCGATGAATGCACCGCCGTCTACGGACTCTGGCATAGGCCACGCGGCGGACCGTGGACGATACTAATGAACGACGCCGTCGCCGATAGAATAACAGCGCCGCAACAAGGAGGGAAATTGCTGCTATACCACCGACGACGACGGCAGCGATGGTCCCCGCTTTTGAACTATGTTTCATTATAGGTATAGGTGTGGGAGTTTTCGAGGTAGAACCGGAGACGGAGGTGCTTGAGGAACCTGATGGACCGGATATCGTGCTAGAGGCGGAGGAGCTCGAGGGACCGAAGGAACTGGGTGATGCGCATTGGGGAAAGAGCATCGTCCCAGGACCCTGCTCAGGAGTACGCCGGGCCACTTCCACACGCATTTCACCCGGGGGGATACGCACAATCCACACAAAATCTACGTTGACATGTGCACGGACCCCAGGTCATTGCCCGTGTCGATGGTGGCAGCTGGTGGTAGATCGACCGCAAGCAGGACGCGGCACCGGGTGCCACGCACATGTACAGTCTTGAGTCAGGCCTGGTCATCGACATCCCTGGTTGATGTCACTGAGCAGTCAGATCAGCTCTCAGCCACAGAGTATTGAATATAACAAGGCTTCCTAATTCCAAGAATAAGAGAGAACATCCATATGAAGAAACGAAGTACAGTTACTGTACTGTAACCACAGTAGTACCTCACGCAAATCGTCAATTGTTCTGTCCTGGCTGGCGACCTCGGCTACCGTACTCCAAATTTAAATTTAAAAAAAAGAAATCAAACGGTACTTGCAACCACAACCGCAAAAATAAAAAAAAACGACAGAATGAAACAAATAGCAAATGCTATCCCTGTCAGAGCACTGCGGTGGCTTCAATGAGAAAGATCAGACAGTGGGCAGAGCACGTTATTAATATGGTTGGGGGGAAGGCACGGGGAAAACGGTGTATGGATTTGTACGAGACGATGCTTGAGAAGGAATCGGCGACAGAATAGGTGTGTTGAATGTTTGGTTGAATGCGACATGTGCACTCAGGGAGTCACCTGCGGACTCGGCCGCGGGTAGCGCGGCGAACGATGTCAGCGAACGATGCCTTCGCCGATAGAAAAATAACGCGACAATAAGGAAGGAGATTGTTGCTACACCGACAATGACGATAGCGATGAGCCACGCTTTTAAACCAGAGTTGGAGGGGCTTGTGGGGGGCTCGAGGGGCTCGAGGGACCAGGTGTCGAACCAGGAGCTACCTCAGGAGAGTCTATCAAAGTAAGACGCGAGTGTGAGACTCGAACGGAGGAAAGAGACAAGGAAAAGAATTCCCACCGCCGGCGGCATACGATCTGTTGAAGTTCCATAAGTTCTCATTCTGGAATGTGCTGTGAGTACATTATCTGAGAAGAAAAATTAGCAACGGACTGTGACGTCGAGGAGAGCCCAATGGGGGACGCGTATTCCCGTGGGGACAGGGTTGGGGAACCTGCCGACCAGCATGAATGTCAAACTCAACGGATTCTCTGCCACAACAGAAGCTCACTGGGAGGGAGGCAGAGTCTTTGTGCAGTTGAACGAATATTCCGACCAGCTAAATGCAGATACATAAGTCGAAAGTTGAGAAGAGGACAACAACAGGAATCGTACGTGATCCAAGTTTCTCCCTGGCATCCGCCACAGGCACTTATGAGCGAATATCCGACGGTGCTGCACTTGCACAAGTTGGAGTCGTCAACACCACTTGGGCCAAAGTACGATTGTCCCGACTGCAGCGGCCCAATTCTGAACACTGCAAAAACGACAAGACAATGAGGCCCACCAACGCAAGGCAAAACAAACAAGCAAACGACCTACCGCCCCCATTGCATGTCCCAAACATGTTCGCTGCGACCTCACACGGATCTTGGTTGAGGGAATTGAATGACTGGACGAAAAGCCCATCAGGTCAGGTGACGGCCAGAGGACGCACTGTGGAAATGACAATGCATACCCATGCCCATGTCGATTCACAATTCGGAGAACTAATCTGGGCGAGCGCAGTGCCAGAAAAGAAGACCAAGAATGCGAGTGGTGTAGCGAAGAGTGACATTTGTGGGTGTCTGGCACTGGCAGCCTTGCGGGTGTGTGTGGGGGGGGAGCTAAACAGGGGACGGCGGTCAATAGCAATCGATTGATGGATTGATTTATTAGAGCCTCTTAATAGGAAAATCTTCGTTAGTCGAGAATAGCAGTGGCATCCCTGATTGAGGCGAAAATTCGCCTAGGCTGTTCACCACCGCTTTGAGCGTCACTCCACGGGCACCTCCCCCCTCTTGGGACTTTGCGCCTCAGCGGAGACGGAGCAGATGAACAATTATTTCGTCGATTATGCCGCATGGCTGGGCAAGCCAGTGCGACTTCCTAGGCCCTGAGCCATCCCACCGACATTCTTGGTATGCATGTTGCCGTATTTGTTTGGCCTTGGAATATGACTGATGGAAAAATGTCATCAAAATCAATTGCATAGAAAAGGCGATGATGAGAGTGGACACTCGAACGGCGGCCGCACATGGCGTTTCCGGGCATGGATCCGCTCTGAGTACACGGGCAATGACACGAGGATGCCAGTGTCAAGGACGATGTTGTGGTCGATGCGTCGCCCATCAACGACGTGCGGTACAAGTCCGAGTTCATCATCGGCCATAAAACTAACCAGTGGAGACCATCTCTCCAAGCTGAACAGTGAGAATTGCGTGTTTGGACAGGAGACGACATGGCGTTCTGGACATGAAACTGATGAGAGAGCGCGACCGTGTGGCGGTGTAAGCGCCCAACGTCGCCCAACCTTCGATCCACCCTCCGCGCAACGGAATCAATAACGGTTTCCTCTTTTGCGCATCCTGGACCGGGGCCATCATCAACCTCTTAATTCCCCGCACTTCGCCCGGGGGATACGCACAATCCGCACAAAATCTACGTTGCACGTGTCGATGGGCGGTAGCTGTTGGGATTGACTCCATGCCGGAGTAGCCGGACGGTGGGGTCCAGCACATGTACATTCTTGATTCAGGCATCGTCATCGTCATCGACATCCCTGGTTGATGTCACTGAGCAGTCAGTGAAATCACCACCGAGCCACACAACCAGCATTGTATATAACATAGCTTCCCCATCCCAAGAATAAGAGAGAACGTTTACATGAAGAACCGAGGTACAATTACAATAGTAGTTACGTACTGCTGTACGTGCAGTACATCACGGAGATCAAGACGCAACCCGTCGCTGCAAGCTGGCTGGTGGCTTCGGCTACCCTACTCTAAACTATCAGAAAAAGCAATCAACGGTATTTGCAACCACAACCGCAAAATTAAAGAACGACCGAATGAAAATACAAGTAGCAATGCTATCCCTACCAGAGTACTGCGGTGGCTTCAAAGGGAAAGATCAGACAGTGGGCAGGACGCGTTGGCCACGTGGTTGGGGGGCAAGCACAGGGGAAACGGTGTATGGATTTCTGCGGGACGATGTTCGAGAAGGGATTTGCGACAGCATGGGCGTGTTGTATGCGAAGTATCCACTCAGGCTGTCACCTGACTCACCTACGGACTCGACCGCGGACTGCGTGGCGGACGATGCCTGTGAACGACACCGTCGCTGGTAGAAGAACAACGCGGCAACAAGGAGGGACATTGCTGCTATACCACCGACGATGCCGCCAGTGATGAGCCCCGCTTTTGAACCACGTCCCCCTAGCCTGACTATAGGCGTGGCGGTATTGGGGTAGAACTGGCAGAGACGGAGGTGCCTGTGGTATTCGAGGTGCTTGAGGGACCGATCATCACGCCAGGACCTATCCAGGGCCTATAAAAAGTAAGACGCGGGTGAGACCGTGATGAGAGAAAGAGACACGTGAGAAAATTCCCACCTCGGGCGGCATACGATTTGTTGAAGTCCCAATTGTCCTCATTCTGGAATGTGCTGTGAGTACACTATCGAAGAAGAAAGCTTAGCAACGAACTGTGGGGTCGAGAAGAGCCCAATATGGAACACGTGTTCCCTCGGGGACAGGGTTGGGGAACCTGCGTGCCAGCGTCAACGTCGAACCCAAAAAAATCTGTCACGACAGAAACTCACTCGGGGGCAGGCGGAGTCGTTGTGCAGTTGGCAGAATATTCCGACCAACTAAATGCAGATACATAAATGATAAGTCCCGGGAGTTGAGAAGATAACAACAACAGGAATCGTACGTGATCCAAGTTCCTCCCTGGCATCCGCCGCAGGCACTTATGAGCGAATATGCGACGGTGGTGCACATGCACAACTTGAGGTTGGCGCCGATAGTACCATTTGGGCCAGCATACGCAACCCTTGGCTGCAGCGGCCACGTTGTAAACGCTGCAGGAAAAGATGAGACGATGAGGCTCGCCAATGGCCAATGTCATGTAAGTCAATCCAGCAAACGACTCACAACCTCCGGTGCATGTCGACATCATGAACGCTCTGATCATACACGGATTTTGAGCGAGTTCATTGTATGACTGGATGAAAAGGCCATCAGGTCAGGTAAGGGCCAAAGAATGCACCGCAGAAATGACAACATGCATACCCATGCCCACGTCGAGTTACAATCCGGAGCCAAAATCTGGGCGACCACAAGACCAGAAAAGAAGACTGATAATGCGAGCGGTGCAGCGAGGAGTGGCATTTGGTATCTGGCAAGGTGTCCGGGAGCCTTGTGGGCGGTGGGACCAAAGGGGGAGAGGGGACGGTGTTCAAACTAATCAATTGATGAATCGATTTATTGAACCCCTTTATAAGAATATCTTCATTAGTCAAAAAATAGTGGTGAAATCCTCAATCGCAGAAGCAAAATTCACCTATTTAGTTAATTTCGCCGCTTGGCTGAGCAAGCCAGTGACACATCCTAGGCCCTGAGCCATCGCACCGATATGCCTCATGTGCATGTCGCTGTATTTGTTTGGCCTTAGAATATGACTGATGGAGAAATGTTATTGGCTCGTCCACAAAACCAATTAACTACTCAACATAAAAAGGCGATGATGGGACCCAGACGATACCAGCCGGAGAGTAACAAGTCTGCGTTTCCGGGCGTGGATCTGTTCTAAGTACATGGGCAATGACATGGGGATGTCAATGGCTAACCAGTAGAAAGTAAAAGCTATCTTACCAGCTGAATGCTGAGAATTGCGTGTTTGGACAGGAGAGGTTGGAGCGTTCGAAGCAAGAGAGAGCGCGGTGTGGGAAGGCCATGCACCGCGGCAACTGTTGTCCTGTACGGCATTTAGCCTCGTGACCGATAATCGGCTAATCGGCAGTTAATCGGCTCATTACTGTAACGTAGAACACGTGGTGGGCTAGCGAAAAAAGTGTATAGATGTTCGAGGGTGCCTTGAACACCATGGTACGGATTCCCATGGCTTATTAGGCTGGGGCAAGGTGCGTTCAAAAGAACCCCGAATATCACGGCCCCCAAGACGGCCCCATAAATTTATAAACCTACCAACTACCAAATGGAATGAATCCGCATACAGCACTAACCCATAAATGCATACTGTAAACGGCAGAAGTAGCACATGTCCATACCCCTGGGAAGGAAGCCACAAATGCCTGAACCCCTCAGAATGACAAAGGCCATCATATACACCCTCACGATGAATACCTCGAACATTGAGACGCGGGTGCCACTAATCAGCCAGATCGGCCCCGCCACGGTTAGTATTGTACATAATAGGACTTCCCATGCCAAGAGAACGAGAGTAAGTTTACAGGAAGCAATGCGATACAGTTACTGTAGACAGTTAACCACAGTAACGCAGCCATGAATTGTTTTGTCCCGGTTGATGGCCTCTGTCAGTACTGTGCCCTAAAAAGGAGAAAAGAAACCCAATTGCCACAACCACGAAAATAACGAACGACAGAATTTCAGAATATTGCGATCATCGGACTTCGAAGGGGTAAGATCAGACAGCGGGCCGGCCGCGATCTTCTTGTGATTGAAGGGTCGGCATAGTGGCAACGGTGTATAGATTTCTGCTGGACGTCAAGCGAGATGCATGAGAACGCATGTACGACGCATTGGGGGTTCCTGGGAACGTGGGGAACGTAGTTGGGTCGTCGGGGTTCTAGGGGTTAAAACAGCACTGAGCACATACAAGTCGAACTGGAGGGCACAAAAACACGTACATAGGGCTTCATCAGAGAGGTCGCGTCTGGAAAAGATGAGGCAAGAGCCCCGTGATCCGACACCGGCTGTGGAACTTGATCCATGGGCGAGAATGCGTTGGATGAACCGTCGCCTGGGGACACGGACACGGACGATGCCAGTAAACTACGCCGCCGCCGATAGAAGAACAACCCGGCGACAAGGAGAGAGATTGCTGCTACGCCACCGACGACGCCGCCTGCGATGGCCCCCGCGTCTGAACTATGCACCCCTGTAGGTACATGCGTGGCAGTAGTTGGGGTAGAACTGCCACGGACGGAGGAGGTTGAGGAGGTTGGGATACCGGGTGTCTGGCCAGGAAGAACTTCAGGAGTGTCTATCAGAGTAAGACGCGTGTGAGACAATAACGTGGGACAAGGGAGAGAATTCTCACCACCGGCGAGATACGATTTGTTGAAGTCCCATAAGTTCTCACTCTGGAATGTGCTGTGGGTACATTATCCGAGAAGAAAGCTCAGAAACGAACTGTGACGTCGAGGAGAGCCCAATGGGGGACACGTAATCCCGTGGGGACAGGGTTCGGGAACCTGCCGACCAGCGCCAATGTCAAACCGAACCGATTCTCTGCCACGACAGACACTCACTGGGAGGGAGGTAAAGTCTTTGTGCAGTTAAACGAATATTGCGACCAGCTAAATGCAGATACATAAGCCCGAGTTGAGAAGATAACAACAAGAATCGCACGTGATCCAAGTTTGTCCCTGGCATCCGCCACAGGCACTTAGGAGCGAATATCCGACGGTACTGCACAAGCACAAGTCGGAGTCGTCAACACCACTTGGGCCAAAGTACGGGCGTTGCGGCGGCAAGATTGTGAACTCTGCAAAAGAGACAAGACGATAAGGCTCGCCAACGAGGCAATACAAACAAACAACAACCTACCGCCCCCATAGCATGTCCCCAACATGGTCGCTGCGACCTTGCACGGATCTTGGTCTAGAGAATTGAATGACTGGACAAAAAGACCATCAGGTCAGGTGATGGCCAAAGAACGCACTGTGGAAATGACAATATGCATACCCATGCCCACGTCGATTCACAATTCGGAGAAACAATCTGGGCGACGGTAAAGCCAAAAAAGAAGACCAAGAATGCGAATGGTGTGGCGAGGAGTGACATTTTGTGTCCGGCAGCCTTGCAGGTGGGGGGACTAAAGGGTGCAGGGGACGGCGCTCAATAGCAATCGATTGATGGGTTGATTTATTGATGCCTCTTGATAGAAGAATCTTCGTTGGTTGGAAATAGTGGTGGCATCCTCGATCGCGGAGGCGGTTCACCGTCGCCTTGAGCATCACTCCACAGGCACCTCCCTCTAGAGTCAAGACTTTGCGCCTCATTTCGTCAAATTTGCTGCGCCTTGGAATACGACTGATGGTTATGGTCGATGCGTGGGCCATGAACGATGTGCAGTACAAGTCCAAGTTCATCATCGGCCAGAAACTAACCAGTGGAGAAAATCTGAACACTGAGAATTACGTGTTTGGACACGTTCTGAACATGAGAGAGCGCGGCGTGGGAAGGCCGTGTGGCTGTGTAAGCGCCCAGCGCTCAGCGCTCGCTGCATAGACCGGTGACCGTCTCTCGGCGAATCCAAGGGTGGATATCTCGCTAGAGAGACCGGTCGATCTGAGTTTAAACTTGGCTGGAAGCAAAAACTTACTGTATATGGTTATCCCGAATAAGGAAATAAATCATGTGATCACGCGTTGAGGCCTTCCTCGTCGCTGGAAGGTGTATGATATGGCTACTACAGATGCGTTGTACACTGAAAATGACCTACAAATGATCAGGACACTTACTGGTGACCAGCTGATATCAAGATATCAAGATATCCCCCCTAGTCAACGACTCACAGACGCGTTCATCGGAAAACTGGGTGATTCTGAGTGTCCAGGGACTGCTAAGCGGACGATAGGGCTGATTTTCGTCCTGGGTAGGCACGGATCTCAGAGTGTCGGAGTTATCGGAAGTGAAGCTCAATGTTTGTCCAAGTGACCAGATTCTTTCGTCTCTATTTCTTGGGGGTGTTGGGATTCACTTGGATGATAATCACGTTCGAACGCTTCATTCTGAACGATGAATCGAAGGAAATATGATCAATGCGTTCCAAATTTCGTGGCCTGCAGGCAATCATGTATTCACTTTGCAATCACATGACTGTTTTCCTTTTTCAGGTTACCCATATACGGTAACTTTACGCTTCCAGCCAAGTTTAAACTCAGATCCCCCAGGCTCTGCATTGTGGTTTACCCCATCTCGCATCGTGGTATATCCCATTGCACGAGCCTGGTTACGAGGCTACTCGCTGCACGCGATCGCCCTCGGTCCATTACTGTAACGGTTTCCCCATTTGAGCGGGCTGCGGCATCAACGCTATCCCCGCACTGGATACAATCCGCATAAAATCTGCGTTGACATGTGCAACGACCTGGGATCATAGCACGTGTCGATGGGAGCTGGTGGGAGATTGGCCAATGACGGCGGGGTGCCACGCACATGCACAATGCTGATTCACGCATGGTCAGTCATCATGCATCAAGCTTCAAGTGCCACTAATCAGTTAGATCAGCTCCCACCAACACAACCAGTATCGTATACAACAGGGCTTCCTATTCCAAGAATAAGAGAGTACATCTACAACGTCTACATGAAGAAATGTACAGTTACCACAGTAGTACATCACGCAAATAGTCAATTGTTCTGCCCCCAACTGGCGGCCTTTGCTACCGTGCTCTAAATTTTTAAAAAGTAATCAACGCTACTTGCAAACACAATCGCGAAAACCAAGAATAACAGAATGAAACAACAGTAGCAACGCTATCCCTGCCAGAGCACTGCGGTGGCTTCAAAGGGAAAGATCAGACAGTGGGTAGCCCACGTTATACATGTGATTGGGGGGCAGGAACGGGGGAAACTGTGAATGGATTGCCGCCGGACGATGCTTGAGAAGGAATGTGCGACAGCATGGGTGTGTTGAATGCGACAAATGCACTCAGGCCATCACCAGCGGACTCGAGCGCGGGCAGCGCAGCGGACGATGTCAGTGAACGACGTGACGATGTCAGTGAACGACGCCGTCGCCGATAGAATAATAACGCGACAACAAGAACTTGAAAAAGGAGGGTGATTGCCGCTATACCACCAACGATGTCGCAAGTGATGAGCCCCGCTTTTAAACCAGGGGTAAAGGCGCTTAAGTGGCTCGAGGAACCGGGTGTCGCACCAGGAGCTAGCTCAGGAGTGTCTATAAAAGTAAGACGCGGGTGTGAGACAGTAACAGAGGAAAGAGACAAGGGAGACAATTCCCACCACCGGCGACATACGATTTGTTGAAGTCCCAATTGTTCTCGTGCTAGAATGTGCTGTGAGTACATCATCGGAGAAGAACGCTTAGCAACAAACTATGACGTTGAGGAGAGACCAATAGGGGAGACGTATTCCCGAGGGTACAGGGTTGGGGAACCTGCGGACCAGCGTCAATGTCAAACCCAACAGATTTTCTACCACGACAGAAGCTCACCGTGAGGCAGGCAGAACCATCTTACAGTTCGACGGATATTCCGACCAGCTAAATCCAGATACATAAGACCATGGAGTTGAGAAAATAACAATAACAGGGATCGTACGTGATCCAAGTTTGTCCCTGGCATCCGCCACAGGCACTTACGAGCGAATATCCGACGGTGCTGCACTTGCACAAGTTGGAGTCGTCAACACCACTTGGGCCAGAGTACGATTGTCCCGGTTGCAGCGGCGCCATTGTGTATGCTGAAAGAGACAAGACGATAAGGCTCGCCGATGCAGGGCAAAACAAACAAGTAAGCAACTCACTGCTCCCATTACATGTCCCCAACATGGTCGCTGCGACCTTACACGGATCTTGGTTGAGAGAATTGAACGACTGGATGAAAAGACCATCAGGTCAGGAGATGGCCAAAAAACGCATTGCGGAAATGACAACATCCATACCCATGCCCACGTCAAGTTACAATCTGGAGCAGAGATGTGGGCGACTGCAGAGCCAGAAAAGAAGACTAAGAATGCGAGTGGTGTAGCGAGGATTGACATTTGGTGTCTGCCAAAGTGCCTGGGAGCCTTGTGGGCGGCGGGACCAAAGGGAAGAGGGGACGGTGCTCAAAGTAATTGATTGAAACCCATTTATGAGAAAATCTTCGTTAGTCGAAAAATAGGAGCGGCATCCTCAATCGCAGTGCAAAATTCACCTAGGGTGTTCGGCGCCTTGAGCGTCACTCCTCAGGCACCTCCCTCCTCTCGTGACTTTGCACCTTAGCGGAAACGGAACAGATAATCCACAATTTAGTTAATTTCGCCGCCTGGCTGAGCAAGCCAGTGACATTTCCTAGGCCCTGAGCCATCGCACCGACATGCCTCATGTGCATGCTGCTGTATTTGTTTGGCCTTGGAATATGACTGATGGAGAAATGTCATCGGCTTGTCCACAAAACCAATTATCTACTCAACATAAGAACGGCAATGATGGGAGCCGGATGATACAATAGCCGAAGAGTGACAATTCTGCGTTTCCGGGCGTGGATCTGTTCTGAGTACACGGGCAATGACATGGGGATGTCAAGGGATAACGAGTGGAAAGTGGAAACTACCTCAATAGCTGAATGCTGAGGATTGCATGTTTGGACAGGAGACGTGGTGTTGGAGTATTCTAGACAAGAGAGCGCGCGGTGTGGAAAGGCCACGTGGCCGTGTAAGCGCGCTCAATGCGCGCAACTTTTTGTCCTGTACGGCATCTAGCCTCGTGACCGACCCTCCTGATTGTTAAACGGCTCATCGGCATCAAGATCGGCATTGCTGGAACGTAGAGCACGTGGTGGACTAACGAAAAAAGTGTAGACGTTCGAGGGTGCGCTGCGGCAAAGTGGGCTAAAAAAAACCTGGAACATCACGGCCCCATAAACTTATAAACCTAGTACCAACTGAAAGATTGACGACAAATGGAACGAATCAGCATGCTAACCCATAAACGGCAAAAGCAACAAGGAAGGAAAGCCAAGAGGAAAGCACAAATGCCTGAAACCCTCAGAATGACAAAACCATCATGTTCATATGCCCCAACGATGAACATTGAAACGCTCGTTGACCCCACTATGAATCCTATGGTTCCCCTATTGTAAAAGTTGCAAGATGTTGTTGCCACCCACACCCTCAAGCGGCCCTTGCACACGCCACCCACGCCACAACTTGAAGAACCCACCCGGTTTACCCCGACTTAGTACCCAGGTTGCCCAGACAGCCCCAAAAATCTCAACCCACGATGCTGGTTGACGATCCCCAACTCGCACCCAGAGCCTCTGGTCACAGACCTCAGATCCACCCGCTCCCGTCCCCTTGCCAAACTCCTTCCAATTGCGAACTTTGGGCGCCCTTGAAGCTTGAGTCCAATTTACACGATAGTCGCACTCGAACTTGAATACAGGAATGATGTTATTCATTATGAAATAATGAGAAGCAAGGCTGGCCTGGCATCCGGTCAGTGCATGTACAGTGTTGACTCCTCCACGCCTCTGGTCATCCACGTTCCCTGGTCGGTGCCACTCATCAGCCAGATCGGCCCCACAACACAGTCAGTAGTGTACATAATAGGATTTCCCATGCCAAGAACAAGAAAGTAAGTTTACAGGAAACATTGCGATACATTTACAGTAGACAGTTAACCACAGTAGTACATCACTTAAGTCGTGAATTGTTCTGTCCTGGCTGGCGGCCTCTGTCGCTACCGTACTCTAAAAAAGATAAAAGAAACGTAATTGCAACCACAACCGTGAAAATAACGAACGACAGAATGCAAACTCAGAAGAACCGTCTCTTTCAGAATATTGCGATCATCGGACTTCGAAGGGGTAAGATCAGACAGTGGGCAGGCCGTGATATCCTTGTGGTTGAGGGATCGGCGCGGTGGTAACGGTGTATAGATTTCTGTTGGACGATCCCTGAGAAGGCATGTACGACGCATTCAGAGTTCCTGGGAACGCGGGGAACGTAGATGGGTCGTCGGGGTTCTGGGGGTTAAAACAGCATTGAGCACATACAAGTGGAACCGGGGGGCACAAAAACACGTACATAGGGCTTCATCAGAGAGGTCGTCTCAGGAAAAGATGAGGCAAGTGTCCCCGGATCCGACATTGGCCGCGGAAGTTGATCCATGGGCGAGGGTGCGTTGAATGAACCGTCGCCTGGGGACAGGGGTACGGCAGACGACGATTCCAGTGAACGACGCCGCCGCTGATAGAAGACCAACCCAGCAACAAGGAGGGAGATTGCTGCTACACCACCGACGACGCCGCCAGCGATGGCACCCCCGTGTGAACTATGCCCCCCTGTGGGTACAGGTGCATGCGTGGCGGTAGTTGAGGTAGAACTGCCACGGACAGAGGAGCTTGAGGAGCTTGGGGCTCCGGGTACCTGGCCAGGAAGAACCTCAGGATTGTCTATAAAAGTAAGACGCGTGTGAGACAATAACGTGGGAAAAAGAAAAGGGAGAGAATTCCCACCACCAGTAGCATACGATCTATTGAAGTCCCATAAGTTCTCATCCTGGATTGTGCTGTAAGTGCATCATCGGAGAAGAAAGCTTAGAAACGAACTGTGACGTCGAGGAGAGCCCAACGGGGGAGACGTGTATCCGTGGGGACAGGGTTGGGGAACCTGCGGACCAGCGTCAATGTCAGACCAAACAGATTCTCCGCCACGACAGAAACTCACTGAGAGGGAGGCAAAGTCTTCGTGCAGTTGAACGAAAATTCAGACCAGCTAAATCCAGATACATAAGACCCGGAAGTTGAGAAGATAACAACAAGAATCGTACGTGAACCAAGTTCCTCCCTGGCATCCGCCACAGGCACTTAGGAGCGAATATCCGACGGTGCTGCACTTGCACAAGTCGGAGTCGTCAGCGCCACCTGGGCCGACGTACGATTGTCCCTGCTGCAGCGGCAAGATTGTGAACGCTGCAAAAGACGACAAGGCTCGCCAAGGCAAGGCAAAACAAACAAGCAAACGACTCACAGCCCCCATTGCATGTCCCCAACATGGTCGCTGCGACCCTACACGGATCTTGGTTGAGGGAATTGAATGACTGGACGAAAAGGTCATCAGGTCAGATGATGGAAATGACAATATGCATACCCATGACCACGTCGATTCACAATTCGGAGAACTAATGTTACTAATCTGGGCGACTGCAAAGCCAGAAAAGAAGACTAAGAATGCGAGTGGTGTAGCGAGGAGTGTCATTTTGTGTCCGGCAGCCTTGCGGGTGGTGGGACTAAAGGGTACAAAGGAATCGATTGATGGACGGGTCCGTCGAAGCCTCTTAATAAGAGAGTCCTCGTTAGTCGGGCACCTTTCTCCTCTTTGGACGTTAAACTTTGCGCCGTAGCGGTCCGGCAACCTTGCGGCTGGTGGGAAATTGGGAAAACGGCGGTCATCAGGAATAGTGTGGGAACCAAGGTGGGAACAGATCATCAGAACCAAAAGATCAGAAACGTGAATCTAGTATTACGGTCCCAGTTGCGGTCTAGTCCGAAGGCTCCGAGCTTCTAATTTGGCATCAACACAGGAATCGCGAGAAATCGAGTAACCAAAGGAAATCGAGTTACAAAAAGTAGAACATGTTCAAGCCGGGCGATTTGGCTTTCGATGAGGTTTTAAAATCAAATGAGGGTCGATTTAGCCGCGCTTAGACGGAGTCTGAAAGTGACTTTCGTCGCCACTGGCTGGCGCGATCTTGGAGTCACAAACGCTCTCGCATAATCGCATTGGCTGATTGCGGCGCTCAGCCCTCACAGCTGTCACCAGCATCAGCGCTCAGCGCTCACCGCCCAGCTGAGCATTACCATTTATTCGGTTTTAAGCTCTTGTCGTTTCGCTCCCCCAACAGGCTCTTTCCAACCGCTCCGCCTCCAAGAATGCGCGTAACTTACCCTGCATTACCGCCTCTATCCGCACACCTCTCCCTCCTCTGGTCATTTTGCATTTGCACTGCCTAGTACCACCCCACTGCATGTACCACCAATAATGCCCTGCTGTACAGGCTTTTCGACCGAGGAACCACACTGCGACGATCTCCTCCAAGACTCCAGTCCCTCGGACTCCCTCCCGCTCTAAGGATGACCTTCTGAGGTACCCTCCCAATCGCGTCTTCCCTCCTTGTGATTATGTTCTTACCTTTGCCCAACCTCGGAATGTTGATCTGAACCCTCTCGTCACACCTGCTACTACTGGCCACCTCGCTCCAAATCAGGAGGTACTATGCGCGACACCACACCACCCACCTTATGCATTTACACGACTCCGGTGACCCTACGCCACCAATTAGAAACATTGTAAGGCCTTGTTATAAACAATTACTGAGACTTGGGGGACTTATAATGATAAACTCCCATTTTAGATTTTGTAATATTATGTGCCCCGCCTGTCCGCCGTAAATCGAGGCGACTGTCAGAACAAAAAGAAGACTCGATGCGTCGGCCATCATCGATGTGCAATACAGCCTGTACACTGGCAGGGCCCAAGTCCATCACCCCAGAAAACTAACCAGTGGAAACTATCTCGCCATCTGAACGCTGAGAGTGGCGTGCTTCAATTGGACATGAGATGCCATGGTGTTGGAATGTTATGAACATGAGAGCGCGCAGTGGGAAGACCGTGTCACGGTGACGATGTAAGCGCCGACCTCTGCCCTGCACACGCGACCTCCGTTGGCGCAATGGCATCACTGTATTAACGGTTTCCTCTTTTGGGCGCCCGGGGCTGGACCTCCATCAACGCCCACGCACTTGATACAATCCGCACAAAATCTGCAATGACCTGGGATTGTTGCATGTCTAGGAAAATCGAAGTAGAACACGTGAAGGGCTGTACACGTTCGTTCAACCCAATGAGAGTATTTGTTGAGACAGGGCCGTGACTTTTTTTTGACGCCCAAAGTTCTCGTTAAGGTCCCACAACTCCGCAAGGGCTCGTTGATGCCGATGCGTGCAGGAGTCGAGAAAGAGTGTTTAACAGCACAGCGCGCCCGCAAACGTGACGGCCGTCGTGAGACGCAAACAAGCGCGGTTCCGTGCATGACCTCGTGCTCGCGTCTCCAAACGTCTCCCTCCAGGCTCCGGTCGACACGAGTTCATGCACTCCAACACGCACCTCCAGAACCCTATCGACGCACCCAAAGAACCCCTATCCACATAGCGTGCGCAGTGCGCACGCGACGGCGAGACAGGGGTGGGGGGTATGTTTTCCGTGACCGGGCCAGAAAGTCCGTGGGAAAATGGACGGAGCGGACGATAGTGGTCTATAGATCCCAAGAGAGATCCGACTGGAGGCCTACGCAAAGCCCTACATCTCGACTGCATTCTCGTGAAGCGTCGTTCAAGTGTTGGGAGGTAAATGGGGGCCAAGACGGAATGCTATCCAAAGACGAATTGCAGCGTTGAGGACCAAAGCAGATTCTAGCTTGGATTCCTTGTTGGATCTGACTAGGACAGTTGCAACAATTCTACCTCCGAGTCACTATAGAAATCTGCTGGCATAATAACCCGTATGTATCTCGCTTAGCAAGTGCTTCAGCGAGGACATCACACCCAGGACCGTCCTATCCAGATTCCAGAGCATGGTAAGGGCGAGATTGACGGGATAGGAAAAGCTGATATCCAGATATCCAAGGCTGGTCAGGAGGCTGGTCAATGCAGAGTGCATTGACCTTGCCTCGGGTAAAAAGTACCCAGGATGAGGAAAATCACGATAAATATCAAAAAAGTGATTGGCAGACAAAAGTAGAACGGCAACGGAACGTAATTCAACCAGCTCCCGCCCCCTTGCCAAAACTTCTTCCAATTGCGAACTTTGGGCGCCCTTGAGGCTTGAGGTCAATTCCATGCACACAATAGTCGCACTTGAATACAGGAATGGTGTTATAAATGATGAGATAATGAGAAGCAAGGCTGGCCAGACATCCAGTCAGTGCATGTACAGTGTTGACTTCTCCACGCCTCTGGTCATCCACATTCCCTGGTCGCTACCACTCATCAGCCAAATCGGCCCCGCAACACAGTCTGTATTGTACATAATAGAACTTCCCATGCCAAGAACAAGAGAGTAAGTTTACAGGAAACATTGCGATACATTTACAGTAGACAGTTAACCACAGTAGTACATCACTTAAGTCGTGTTCTGTCCTGGCTGGCGGCCTCTGTCGCTACCGTACTCTAAAAAAGATAAAAGAAACGTGATTGCAACCACAACCGCAAAAATAAGGAACGACAGAATGCAAAAGTCAGAAGTACTGTCTCTTTCAGAATATTGCGATCATCAGACTTCGACGGGGTAAGATCAGACAGTGGGCAGGCCGTGATATCCTTGTGGTTGAGGGATCGGCGGGGTGGCAACGGTGTATAGATTTCTATTGGACGATCCCTGAGAAGGCATGTACGACGAATTCGGAGTTATTGGGAACGCGGGGTACGTAGATGGGTCGTCGGGGTTCTGGGGGTTAAAACAGCATTGAGCACATACAAGTGGAACCGGGGGCCACAAAAACACGTACATAGGGCTTCATCAGAGAGGCCGACTCGGGAAAAGACGAGGCAAGTGTCCCCTGATCCGACATTGGCCGCGGAAGTTGATACATGGGCGAGGGTGCGTTGAATGAACCGTCGCCCGGGGACAGGGGCACGGCAGACGACGATTCCAGTGAACGACGCCGCCGCTGATAGAAGACCAACCCGGCAACAAGGAGGGAGATTACTGCTACACCACCGACGACGCCGCCAGCGATGGCACCCCCGTGTGAACTATGCCCCCTGTGGGTACAGGTGCATGCGTGGCGGTAGTTGAGGTAGAACTGCCACGGACAGAGGAGCTTGAGGAGCTTGGGGCTCCGGGTACCTGGCCAGGAAGAACCTCAGGTTTGTCTATAAAAGTAAGACGCGTGTGTGAGACAATAACGTGGGAAAAAGACAAGGGAGAGAATTCCCACCACCAGTGACATAAGATTTGTTGAAGTCCCATAAGTTATCATTCTGGATTGTGCTGTGAGTGCATCATCGCGAGAAGAAAGCTTAGCAACGAACTGTGACGTCGAGGAGAGCCCAACGGGGGAGACGTGTATCTTGGGACAGGGTTGGGGAACCTGCGGACCAGGTCAATGTCAACCAAACAGATTCTCCGCCACGACAGAAACTCACTGAGAGGGGGGCAAGTCTTCGTGCAGTTGAACGAAAATTCCGACCAGCTAGATGCAGATACATAAGACGGAAGTTAATAGATAACAACAAGAATCGTACGTGACCGGAGCTCCTCCCTGGCATCCGCCACAGGCAGTTAGGAGCGAATATCCGACGTGCTGCACTTGCACAAGTTGGAGTCGTCAACACCACTTGGGCCGAAGTACGAAAATCCCGGCTGCAGTGGCAAGATTGTGAACGCTGCAAAGACCATAAGGCTCGCCAAGGCAAGGCAAAGAAACAAGCAAACGACTCACAGCCCCCATTGCATGTCCCCAACATGGTCGCTGCGACCCTACACGGATCTTGGTTGAGGGAATTGAATGACTGGACGAAAAGGTCATCAGGTCAGATGATGGAAATGACAATATGCATACCCATGACCACGTCGATGCACAATTCGGAGAACTAATGTTACTAATCTGGGCGACTGCAAAGCCAGAAAAGAAGACTAAGAATGCGAGTGGTGTAGCGAGGAGTGTCATTTTGTGTCCGGCAGCCTTGCGGTGGTGGGACTAGAGGGTACAAAGGGATCGATTGATGGACGGGTCCGTCGAAGCCTCTTAATAAGACTTCTCATTAGCCGGGCATAATAGAGGCACC
>WTXL01000165.1:0-55671 GCA_022376525.1 Russula vinacea | reverse complement strand
AGGAGATCGGGGAGGACCTAGATTATCTCAAAAACGACTGAAACGAGAATCCAGCAGCTCAGCTGACTAAGCCTGTTTGTTTATGTTGTTTTGGACAGCCAATCAAGTATGTTCCATCTACGCGACTGGATCGGCCGTTTCGAAAATCACTCCTGTGGTCTAAATTGCTATGTTTCAAAGCGGGCGATTATTAGTAGCAACTAACATGCAACTACAACGTCGATCGCTACGGGTAACATTGTTCCTGTCACACGCAAGCAATCGTTGCTGGAAGCTGACAGAACGAGTCGGAACGACAGTCGTGACGCACGGCCGTGTTACTGTGGCGAGGACGAGTGCGCTGTGCGCTGGTCTTATGGAGGGGAGATGCAGACCGATATGACTAGAATGGATGTCCTCTATCTATATAGTGCGCCTTTCTCCTATTCTTCGATACGCCTTTTACGAGCACTCGTCGCAGCACTCGGCATTGTGGACGAGGTTGAGACGGTAGGGCTCAAGGGGAGTAAGAAGAAGAGCAAGAAATCGGATGGGGACTGGGTAATAATTGTCGCGGCAGATTCCTTTTTATACAGCCACTAAGGAGCGGGCGTTTACAGCCAATTCTCAAGCCGCTGGCCCTCAAGGAGGTACCAAAGGTTATCCGAGCTACGCGGCTAACCCAGAGCCTCAAGGTCCAGCTGTATATGTCTGGGGACAAGCCTGCTCTTCGTTAGATGATGCGTTTATGACGGTTTAATCCTATGACGAACATCATGGATGACTACGGAAAGGCCCTCGAAATCTTCATGTTCGTGCGTCCCTTTACTACTCTTTGCGATGAACCCGAAATTTAGGAACTCATGGCTCGGCCCTTACTGTAATATCGTGCAACAAGGTCAGGACCGCGAAGTCGGCATGCCTCAGATAACTTCGTGCCCGAGACGGCCCCTGTTTTTTTTTTTTTTCAGTTTATTGCTAGTTGTGCTGACGTTTTCTGCTAGCTTCCGGACGAATGGAACATTTTGGAGACTGGCTATCGAATATCGAAGTGCATGAAGGGCGTTGGTCTCATCACATTCATATCTCTCGCTCAATATACCCAGCCAGCCCAGGACACGGATCTATGCGATGACTAGGCATCACCTTTATCTCCGGCGCCCGAATATCGCCTGGCAGAGCGCTCTAAGCTGGATGATATCGTCGAGGACGACTGTGCCACCAAACCACTAGGCTTCTCGTCCGTCAGCCCAATTCGCATCTACACCCGCCCCGCGAGCTCCAGCACGATTCAAGCTTCCTCCGGCTAAGGGAATGGAGCGGATGTCGTGCCTTGCGCGTCTCGAGCGCTCGGGCGCTCAAAGGCGGAGAGGCCGTGATCATCATCACGGCGGCGGCAGCTACGCAAAAGGCGGACGAAAAGCGCGCACTTATGGAAGCAGCCACTGAGAAAGGAAGGGACGGAGGCGGATGGACGTCGACACAGTTAAGAAACATGCGACCAGGACCACCTCCAGATTTCTCTTGCAGCATCCATACAGGCCTAGTTCGCACAACAATGTCTACCGGTTGGAACGAAGGGGGAATGCTTTGTCGGCGGTGTTATTGCAAGGATGCAGGAGTCTCGGGGAAGGAACAAGCAGGGCCTGGAAGTAGTATGCCAGCAAATTCCTGGAAGAAAACTGTGGCGGCACGGTAGGATTACAGTAATACAGGAACTTTTGTATTCAATTCCAGCCCATTACGGTAGGTCTACAGTAAGCGTGTGCTCTATCACTGTAGGAACAAAGCGATTTTTTCAACCCACCGTGACATATTAACGTACGCTGGACTTTATAAACACTGTCAGGGATCCATTTGCCGCCGCAAGGCCCGGGCCTGATTGATCCTGATTTCGTTAGAGTCCAAAAATAGTTACATGCACTGGCAAGAGGCTTCCTTGTGAGCTGTGCTGTCACTGAGGACTAAAATCGAAGTGCCAGTCAGACACATGCATCTAAGCCATAAAAGAATCTCGAACCTTGCTAGGCCGCGCCATGCTCCAGGAGCAAATCTGCAATATCTCGATGTCCTCTTTGTAGCAATAGTTGGTATGGTGTTTGACCGAAGCCATTCGGTGCATGTATGTCTGCGCCACGTTCAAGTAACAGTTTTGCAATCTCGACGTGTCCTTTTTCAACCGATAAGTGCATCGGAGTGTAATGGTCCCGCTGCATTGTGTTCACGTCTGCCCCGTGATCGATGAGAGCCAGAGAGACTTCGAGGTGTCCGTTATCCGATGCACAATGCAGCGGTGTCCACCCAAAGTCATCAGGTAAATCCACGTCCGCGCCCCGCTCGATGAGCAATCGTACAACATCGACGTTCCCGTTCTGCGCTGCCCCGTGTAATGGAGTGTGGTCAACTGAATTGCGACAGTTGGTATCTATTCCGCGTTCAAGCCACGACCTCACAACGTCAATGTTCCCCTCTTCCACGGCAGCGTGCAACGAGCCCTTCCCGTATCCTTCCCATCTTCATCGGCGCTGTACTCAGCTGTGTCCAAAGTAGTCGACCGTATCTTGTTTCGAACATCTGCATCTGCTTTGTACTCGGCAATAAACTTTGCAACTCTGGCTTGGCCATTCTCCGAAGCCAATTCGGCTGAAGTTTTATTGGCCTTATTGAGCACATCGACATTTGCACCCCGCCGAAGCAACAGCTGTACGACTTCGATGTGTCCTCCTTGCGATGCGGCGTGTAACAGACTACAGCCATTGCTGTCTGCACTATCCAGATTCGCTCCGTGGTCGATGAGGAGACGTACGATCTCAACTTTCCCAGTCCTTGCTGCTTGATAAAGTGGTGTTTCTTGCTTCTCATCAAAGATGTCGACACTTGCACCACGCTGCACCAGCAATTCGGCAATCTTCAGGTGGCCATTCGCCGACACGAGATGTAACGGGCTCCAGAGGTCATCGCGCTGGATGTTCGCATCGACGCCGTGGTCCAGTAACAGCCGTGCCATCTCAAGATGCCCATATTGTGAGGCAAAGTGTAATGGAGCCCCGCCATGATTGTCCCGCACATTAAGATCGGCCCCTCGCTCGATGAGAAAGCGAGCAACTTCCACTTTCCCCTTGCTCGACGACAATGCCAACGGGGTCATTTGAGCCCCGTTTCGAATATCAACGGCAATGCCAAGGTCAACTAACATTTGCACAACGTCGAGGTGCCCATTTTGCGACGCGATGTGAAGTGGATTGTTGTCATTCGCGTGGATATCTGCGCCATGCTCGATTAAGTAACGTGCGACGTCGAGTTTGTTGTTGCTAGATGCCAGGTACAATGATGTCTCTTCACTCCCGGTCCGAACGTCGATATCGACGCCGCACTCTAGCAAGAACTTGGTGACGTGGAGATGTCCAGAGAACGATGCCCCGTGGAGTGGTGTCCAGCCTTCGTTATCCCGGGCAGATACGGCCGCGCCACTCTCGATCAAGAAGCGTGCGGTGTCAATGTACCCTTTCCCTGCAGCGCAAGCCAAGGGTGTCTCCTCCTTCTTGCTCCGGCTGTCAACATCCGCACCTCGCTCGACCAGTAACTTTGCGGTGTCGAGGTGCCCATATACTGATGCAAGATGTAAGGGTGTTTCGTGGCTTTCTAGGCGTGCGTTCACATCGGCGCCACGGTCTACCAATAACCGCGCAACGTCAAGATACCCCCGTCGTGACGCAGTGAGCAGGGGAGTCCAACTTTCTGACTTGTGTGCGTCCACGTCAGAGCCACGGTCCAGTAACAGCCGTGCGGTATCAACGTGTCCGTATCGTGACGACCAATATAAAGGAGTTATGCCGTCCCTGTTCCGGGAATTAATGTCGGAGGCTCGATCTATGAGGAAGTGGGAAACATCAAGCTTCCCACTAATACAGGCCATGTGTAACGGTGTGTCTTCATCCTTATCCCGAACATTGAGACTTGCGCCAGATCCAACTAACAATTCCGCAATCTCACGATACCCGCTTTGTGCTGCCGCATGTAGTGGAGTAAAGCCATACTTGTCGGAGTCATTTAGGTTTGCACCAGAATTCACCAGGAGCCGCGCAATCTCGAGTGATGACCGCGCCATGACCACCTGTCCGCCCTGTGATACCCTGTGAAGCGGAGCCCTGTCCAGGTCGTCACGAGAGTTAGGATCGGCGCCTTTTTTAAGAAGTAGAGATGCCACTTCTAAATGACCCTTCAATGAGGCCGCATGTAAGGGTGTCGTATGAGAACCGCCGCGGCTATTGACGTCTTGAGGATGGGCAGCGACGAGGTGTTCAACAAGACTACGGAAACCAGATAGTGTGGCATAATAGAGTGGTACCGCCTCAGGTCGTGTGGGGTGTATCGAGGACATGGGCTTTATCCAATGACGGTCGACATCGTGTAGCCAGACCCATGTCGCAAAATATGGCTTTGCGGGATCAAATAGACGCTTCATAACCTCCTCAATGTGCGAGGACACGTTCCTAAACTGGGCATGATCGACCCAGTGTCGCGCAGTATACGGGGCGAGAGGAAAGCGACATATGGTTTCTCTGTCGATCTTGTCGTCGAGTTGGAGGAGGACACTAAGGCCAGCGAGCGCAAGGGTGGTATGCGCAGGTTCGGGGAGAATGTGATAGCATGAAAGCCGATCTTCTGCTGTCGCGAGTCGCTCCGATGTCAAGAACTCCTTGACGGAGAAGTGCGAAAATTGTACAACTCGGCGGCCTTCCCTATCAACGACGGCGATGAGACTCGAACATGCCGATACAACCGCTTCTTCTGCGTCTTCGGGGCGCCACGCTGTGTTAAATGTAGGACGTTCTGCCTTGTCGAACCGAACTGCAAATATCTCCCCAAGTTCTTCGAGGCGAAGAGGGCGAATAGACACCATAAGACATTGGAAGAGTCGCTGTGCATATTCTCGTTTCTCCTCGTCGATGCCCAGCAGGGTACGGGCATATGTTTCGTCCAACGTCTTCGGCAAGTCGTTCAACACACCCCGAATACTTGCAGGAAAAGTGCGACGGAGCCTGTCAACCTGACAGACAACCCATCGGAACCTACAAGATCAGGTAAGCATCCACTGTGAAAGTAAGAAGAAACAAAGTACGAGACAACTTACATGCCATCCGCTCTGTCGGACAGAGTATCGACGACTAGCTGCTGGTCTTCTTCTTTCCATCTCCGCATGCCCCGATCTGAACGGACAACAGACTTGATATACTCGGTTATGTCCTTCTTTTGCCCGCTCTCATCATGAAGAGAAAGTTTGAGAGTCGTCAACGGCTCAAGCGCCTTTCGGATATCCATCTCCGGCCGGCTTGCTACACATAGATGTACATTCGGAAGATTCAAATCAACGAGTTCTTCGATCACACCCAGGACCTCCTCACGGGCAGACGGCGTCCCCGACAAGTTCGGGCATTCGTCAACAGCGTCGATGATGATATAAGTTGGAGCTTGTCCCGGCAGACTGAGCATGTCCGTGATGCATTTCTGGAGCGCATCGATATAGGGCTTTTCTCTGCCACAACTATGGTCGGAATGTAACTGGGAGAGGATGTTGAAACAAGAATCCGATTCGGTAGAAAGCTGAGAAATAAGGGAGGAAAGGAGGCCGTAGCAGTCTTGTTTGTTGACATCCCGAAAATCAAAATAGTAGTAGGCCATCTTGGCTAGTCCGGTTGCATGCATGCCCTTGATGTCCTGAATGATTGCGGATCTAAAAGGCATTATGAATAAGCTCGAATATACCCATAGAGTGATGCATACAGAAGCGTGCTTTTTCCCGCCCCCGCTTCAAGATCAACAAATTATTAGTGCAAAAGCGCTCATTGAGGGTGGGAGAAACATACGTTTGCCATGAATCCATAAGAGAGACCCTCTCGCTTTCCACTCCGTCAATGAATTGCTTTCGAAGAACCATGCTGCAGTCCCACTATGTCGTGCTTTCCGAACGAAATTGTAATTTGTTGACGGGTCAGGGGGAGAAAGCCAGTGTTGAACTTCCCGCTGGAGCTGGTCACCTACAAGATACCGTTGGTCTCAGCAAAGAAATGCCCAGGTGATGACGAACGCTTCGCTAGATCTACATCGTTGGCTGTTTGTCTCATGACTTGCTTTGCTTCCTTTCCATCTGAGCGGTTCAAATTAAACAAATCACATGCTTGACTGAAAATGATTTGCGTACCACGAAGGACCTCGGCGACCTTGTCATCGATCACCACGACTCTATCATCAACACTGACCACCCTAGCGTCGATACCCTTCACTTTATCGTCGATGCAAGCGACCTTATCGTCAACGATGGCCACTTTACCATCGACGCCGGTCACCTTATCATCGACACTGGTGACCTTGTCATCAATGCTGGCGACCTTGTCATCGACACTGGCAACCTTATCGTCGACACGGGCCATTCTGCTGTCAACCCTGGCCACTCGATCGTCCATACCGGCCACTCTATCGTCAACCCTGGCCACTCGATCATCAATGCCAACCACTGATCGGCCACACCGGCCACCCTATTGTCGATGGCTACCGCAGTATTCGCGACTCGCTTCACTCTTTCATCAACAGTATGCGTCGCCTTCAGGTTTTGTACAACAGCCATTCGAGCTTCCTCTTGCGTCAGCATGTCCAACCTCTTCAGCGCATCTTCCATATCCGTCCTTCCGATAAGCTTCTTCCCGTATTTTTCTGAACACCGTTCAGTCGACAGTGACATACTCTTAATGAATCACTTACTCATTCGGCCTTGTTTAATCTCCCTTGTTGCAATCCCAAGTATCGAGAGAACCTCGACCATTATCAGAGTGATTGTATCCATCATTTCCGTGGTCGCCGGCACTTCTATGTAGATCTCGAGACGTCGGAGAAAACTTTCCATCCGCTCCAAGACATCAACCAGTGTATCCTGGTCTCTTCGAACATCCTTAGCTGCCTATGAATCATCGGCGTTATACTGGCTGCGCAGAAGTATTAAGAAGGATACACACTAAGAGAAGGATACCAACTCCGACAAATATAACTTTCGCAGGCGAGAATACCTGCCATAAATATATGAGAGCGCAGATCTCAGACAAGTTCATGTCCCGAGGCTTACGAGGGCAACACCCTCTCCAAGTGTCTCGGAGAGGTTATAAAGGACGCTCACAGTTGGATCGAGCCACTTTGTCCACCGATCGTTGCTACTTTGGGACTGATCTAGACCTTGGACTTGCTGCTGAAGGATGGCGAGGATGTCGGCGGGAGTGTTGCAGGCCTGGAGCTGGACTGCGAGTGGGTGGGCAAGTAGATCCTTTTGAGTGCGCTTTTCGTACGCTTTCAGGGCATTACTTATGATAATTGGAATCTGGACGACGAAGAGTCTGCGAGGTGAGAGTGGGACATAAGGCGAAAGTGAGTGTGCGGAGGGGACGACGGTGGATGGGGCGATAGAGTGGCGATAGTTGCAGAGAGAACAAACAAAGCCAAACATGGAACCACAAGCCGTCGTGGGTTTTGGATGGTTGACAATATGTCCTCTTCCTTCGTCATTTCTCCATCAATAGTTCTGAGAGTTTGGTTGCGTCTTGCCCGCGCTCGGTGTCTTCAACCCATGCTCTAAATAACATGCACGTAACACCTTATCTAAGCGTGATCAACATACTGTTGCCTAGCCGAACTCGGCCTCTATTCCCCCTTCTCCGGCAGGACAACCTAAGCTGCCCATGCACTATTCGTGCCGCCACTACTAGTAGGAACGTAGCACGATGCTTCATGTCCCAAACATAAAGATTTACTCCTTAGTGCACGACTGCCCACGTGCGTCATTCTTCGTGTCCAACGATCCGAGCGGGCTACGCGCTTCTTTCGGCCCGGGGGATCTCTGGTTCTGTCCTAGAGGGAAAGGACGACGCGCGTGTCAAGACATGTACAAGATGGATGATACCACTACGCGCAGTTCTGCATCGCGCTTGATTCCATGTACGACGTCTTCGCTCTTGGATAAGTTCAGCTCGACAAGGTTTGATGTGTACGTCAATCTGTGAGTCCACGCATTGTTGTTGGTGTTGACGTTGTGCCGTGGGGTGTGTTCAGTTCTCCTAACATTGATATAATATTTGACTCATAAATCGGATTATCAGAAATCAGAAACGACAACTTGTTCAGACATGCGCTCGAACCGTCAGACGGCGTCAGTCAATTCGAATCTCGTCAATTCTACCGTCTCTATCATTGCTGCCGTCTTCAAGAAATGAGGAAAGTTCGACCCTAAGTGGTATCTCCCCTGCATCCGTGAACCATGAAGGCCGTCTGATAGGTTATTCGATGTAACGATTTTATAGACATCGTGCGCGCATCCACTTTCTTTGCGGATGGTACGTATGATCTCCACAAGCAGCCTGAAATCGTTGTTCTGGTTATCGTTGGCCACTCTGATGTCACGGTATGTTGTGCTTTTCGCGTGCCATATCGTCTTATTTACGTGCGTAATCAGATCGTGCTCTTTCTTTCCCCATCGTCCCATCCCCTTCCTGCCTCGCTTGAAACCTGGAGGTACTCACGAAGCGCATCCAGTTCGGCGGCGACGAAGTCGCAAAATCTGAAGACAATACCAGGTCTCGACAACAAACGTTAATGCAGCATTTGGAATCACAGTCATCAAGGCTGTCGGGAGCGAAAAGGACCTCGCAGCCCTTAGTTTTGTATACCTCGATGCGGACAAGGAAGGACGAACCCTAGTGAAGGAGATCAGCGATCTCTCAACGAATGGCTAAATTGGGGCAAATGAGTTAGTTTTAGTGAGTTTTTGATTAGACGAGCTCTTTACAGTAATGATCTGGTTTAGTTGCAGCCTAACGTTGTCGAACGGCTCTTCCCCTTTGGAAATAGACTACTAGAGACAATTCGCCGCCGCCGCCGCCGCCGCCGAACTTGCGACCAAATTGAGAAGGTTTGGTCTTGGACCAACTTATCATTAACTTTGACGCTGTGTGGTAGAAAGAAGGATTGGATGACCTGCTTTATTCTTCCTCGAGCTAGAGTTCCGTGGCTAAATGCGTCTTTATATATGACCCGATATTTTGTAACCCACCGCACTTCAATCTTCTTAAATAACCGAGGTATATTTCGTTCAAGCCGATGTACTATACTTGTCAACATAGAAATGGAAACTACTCGACCGTTGTCTCCTGTCTCTACATTTCAACACCTCGGTATTAACACTCGCTCTTCCTATAAGGTTATATATAATGTACTTTAAGTTTCCTCTTCCAAAGTCCGAGTCTCTTTGCAACCTATAGCGCCAACACCTCCCGAAGAATGAGCAGGAGAGAGCATCCGAGAAGCCGCGATTTTCGTCATTTTTCCTCCAGGCCACACTCCACATCCGCGTTGAGGCTCACTTCGTGCGTCTTGCAACTCCCCTGCGTGTCTGTACCGAGGTACGTGCCAGAGCGATTCATCTGTGACGCCGGGTACTGGTCGCTTTCCGTACGCACGGAAACCTCCATCCGGCTGAGCGGAATGGGCACCGCGCGGATCCGCGGCAGTGACGCTGAGCACGCAGTTGCCCCCGGAGTCTCGAGTGAACTAGATCGATTATCAACCACAATCAGTGTTGTCGAAGAAAACATGAGGGGAAATGCCTTACCCGTTGGCAAAGTTTGTGAGAGAGCGATACACCCTTGTTGCAGCAATTGTCACTATGATCATACTTGGAGTCTGGGTCATCTGTGTTGTTGTCGAAAGGCGTAAGAAATCAATAACCTAGCCTCCCCCACTAGTAGCAAACAAGCAAGCACGTACGAGGTTGAGAGACACTAAAGGTTTAATCGGAATAGGATTCAATCAATACCCGTCTTTGATGGATCATTAAAGGGAATGAAACAAATACCATTCAGATTCAAAAACGTGAGCGTCTGCGGCGTGAAATTGCAATGAGCAAAAAGGAAGGGCACAAAAGAATGGTCAGACGTACTGATGAAGGGATCTCGGCGACGGCGGCAAGGAAGAACCAAATGAGACCCTTACGAGCAGAGATTCACATTAATGAATTTGGGAGTATCGCGGCCAGCGAGAACTGGCGCCACCGCACCTGCTTCCAGAGGAACGTTCCCAGAGGAAAGTCACCGTCTGATCCGAGGCGTAGGCGGAACAAGCCAACGAGCATCATGATACATAACGTAGAGTCGGTAACGAGTGTGCCGATAACATTAGGTGTAGTGATATCAAAGTTAAGTACGATGCAGGTGTTCGCCGCATGCGACCACGTAGAGCGGATCTGACGTTGTCAGGTAAGCCGAGTAAGGTTTAAAATAATCAAAAATGAAAATTCACCAGTATTACACCTATGATATCACCAAGTATACAGGATATTGTCACATGATCTGAAGGAGGTACGCACCATAGAGGAAGAGTGCGAGATCCGTCAACCATAAGGTCATTGAAATTGCAACAATAATCTTCGCCCTGTTCCAAATGGCATTCTGCGAAAGTTCCTTGAGCCTTTTGTTAAGGAGGGTGATCATAACGCATGGGAGACGCACACACGAAGCACAATCAACAGCGAAGCGAGAGAAAAGGCGAGGTAGGCAAAGAGCTAGAATAAAGAGAATAAGGGTATTGCGGCCTAGCACATAAAAGGAGGCACTCACGACTGCAAAAACGACCCAGACCTGGGAACATACAGATCAGACGTGTAACGGGCAAGACATGGGACCACGAGCTCACCTGGCAGTTTATTTCGGTCGTAGTGTCAAAGCCGATCATGTTGAGAATTACTGCCAAAAGAGTGCAAATGCGCGCAAAGGAGTATATCTACAGCAGATCCGAGTCGTCGACTGTGTGGCTGGGCGGTGATGAGACCAAAAAAGACTACAAACCCATATGTCCATCGGTAGGGGCGTTTCCCTCGGATGACCTCCCACTCATAGTCAAGAGTAGTGACGAATTCCCAGCTAAAAGCAGAGGGTCACGGTTGAGTAGTCAAGTAGGAGCTGGAGCTGGAGACTAATGCGGCAGACGTAAAGACTCACATAAAAAGACCATCCACAAAGTGCCAGAGTTTCAGAACACCCACTGAGGAAGAGACCGACCAGTAAATCGCGCTGTTGGCCCCTCGATCCCAGTGGAAAAGCATACGCACCATAATCTTGAGCGATCGTAGCTGGGTCGTGAAAGTTCACCATTCTAGCAGAAGCTTCGATGGGACGATTGAGATGGATAGAAGAGCGATGAGTTCGGAGCCTGGCGACAGGCAACATTTTCTGCTTGCTTTAAAGCCTAAGACATGTACTTTCATTCGTAAATGAAAATAACACTCTAATTGCGCCCTCACCGCCGCTAGACCTGATGTCTATTTATTTTTCTGATCAACGACAAATCAATCTGTTTCCGGTGTACAGACAGTAAAGTATTGCGTCGTCTGAGAGCAGAAAATCAGTGGTGATCGTTGATGAATTACCGATTGTAGTTTGAGTTGCCTCGAGTGACTCCTGTGCCTCCCCAGGACACTTACGTTTCCCTCCGTGTTGCCCGGGTTGACCAGTTCTGCCAGAGATACCATGAGGTGCATGGGCCAGTTGACGAGTCCAGGTATCAGCTGACGCTGAGCGATTGGGTGGCTTGCTGGGTAGTGGAGCTCAAGTTTAGTAGAGTGTAGCTAGCGAACAGTCGATCACCACGCTGAGGGTTCTGAGCACATCAGATTCTGGGGGCAGTTCTTAGGTAGGGCAAACTGATTCGGGATGTCCAGTGGCGCGGCTGGTTCAATGGTCGCCACGTGGCTTGGTCAGCCAGAGCCGTCGGCGCCAATCGGAGTCGGGTTTCACTCATTTGTACAGCACATGCTTGTAGCTGTACTGTATGTACGAGCAGGGAAACAGATCTGACCGCCGTTGCAACATTCCGTCGCATGACTGGTATTCTGAGGGAGATTAGGAGGTCCAAACAAGGAGCCAAGGGTCTCATGTCCCCTTGCAAGTTCCAACCAAGGAGTCATGGACACGCTCATTGATCGGCAGTCGTCGCAAAATCTCGTGACACCTAATTTACAGTTTTTGAAACCCTCCGAGTACTGTCAATGAAATTTTGATTAGCGGGTGTCGCCAAGCCATGTATGATCCTTGTACAAACATATGCTTGAGTCTTTGACATTCGTCCTCTGATCGGACCAAAGGTCGGACAGTGAATTTGTTGTTGTCGGGTTCAGTCGGGAAGACAAAGATGGAGCGGAAGGTTCGATACCCAGGTACCGAGGTTCAGATATGGTGGCAGCATTAAATGACTCTGTGCGGGAGATGCCAAGGGTGGTGTTCATGTGCGTCTCATCTCATTTCACTCCAGGGAATTGCCTTTTCTCTGGTACCAGCCTTCAGACTCTGACACGTAGGAGGCGGACGAGAGAAAATTACTGTGGATAGTAACGTATCCAAATGACGACACATCAAAAGTACAATGGGGCTCGATCACCAGAGCCACCGTCTGTGGGAGACAGCCAGCGATCCGAATGACGGAGTATATTGCCCGTAGTACTCTAGAATACAGTACCCTTCTACAAATACGTTACTTAGTATCAGTCAATGACATCTTCGATTAAGGCTGCCGACGTTGCGTATTACGAGCAACTCACTCTGTACCTTTTATTTTGGCGCGCTTTTGAACTCACCCATGTTGTACTGAGTATTTTCATCTCCACTCTCGCTTATTTACTTAAAATCCCTGAGATTTGGCTCGAAAGAGACAGCGCTTGGGTTGAGTAGCACCCAGCTGCCCAAACGCGTTCTATGTTTGGGAAGGTGGAGACTGACGCGAAAAACAGGCCAGTAATGGCTGGATGATAAATATCGATGAATGCGGCCATGCGGTCCACGTCATGTCCAGAATATCGCGTCAGCCTATCGCATTCTCTAATTGTAGAACCCATGATAACTCGCAGATGTACGTACCTTAACCCTAATGTCGAAAGGCTACGTTGTACACATAACCTTCCTTCGCGAATTACGTCCCGACTCCCTAACTGGGTACGTCCCGCCATTCATCAGTAGGATATCGAGCCGGAGACTTGGCTGGAGATCGTTGGGGCCATCTTAGACAATTGAAGCACATACGTAGGGATAATGTAGTACGTCTGAATAGTAAATAGTAAATGCGATGGCAGCACGAGATAGGTACGCTCAGAGCCACGAGGTGACTTGAGAACAAAGATCCAATCACGGAAAAACAGGAAAAAGGCATGCTTGGACTCGGAGGACGGATGGAAAAGTCATGCAATTTACCCATTTTTCTGTGAAGGAATTTCTGTGCCTCTCCACTTCGTCTCGGGTCGTCTCAGATCATGCAAAATGCCAATCAAATCGGAGCCTTGTCAACAGCAAGTCCTCGATCATATTACCAGGTGGAGATTCCCACAAGTTCGGAATCCCGTCAAGAGTCGACCACAAGAAGGCCCGCCAGAACTCCATATAAGAAGCCAGACAGTGGCGTAGAGGTCCCGAATGACTAGTAAGACACATCTAAACTTCAGGCTGGGATGGAAGGGGACAGTAGAAGGGTGGAATGGCACAATCGATAGCATGCTTGAGGTTCGCGCGGACCCATCTTGACCAACGCTAACATCTCTGATCTTTGGATTAGGATAGTCCACATGAAAACTTTTCAGGGAAAACTGACTGAACAGGAATTTTTTTCCCCGTACACGCAAGGGTTTTCGGGTATATATCCTGGGCAACTGTGTCACTTTGTCATAATTTCGAGGGCGGGTGAGTACCGCGAGAAGGACATCCTTCCTCCTCAGTGTCGAGGGACTTGGGGGGATGAGGGTATCGTTGTCGGTATCGTTGTTGTCGAGGGGAGTCATCGTCTCGGCAGTCTCCGCGACACGTCAAATGATGCCACGTCCAAAATAGGACGAGCCGAACTCGAGACCGGTTTGCGGCGGCTCGAGCCGTCCTCTTCCTTTGCAGCAGTAAGTTACACTAGAGGCTCGCCTTCTTCAAGTTGCTCAAGCCACAAATCATATGGCTTGCTGAAGAGTTGCTGTCGCTGTGCAGCCCTGTTTCCAGCTGACCGAAAAGGTCTTTTTGAGTTCGGCAAGTAATGATCGTCCGTGTTCTCAGGTTCTAGCATTCCTCTTTGCGCCCAGGCTGTCCGAGCCCTCGTCTGCACACTCTACGTTGCTATGGTCTCAGACTTATCTGCTCTTGTCTCTTTATCGTCGTCATCGCGTCACTCCCCGAACCTCGCCTTGGCTGTTACTATCCGCCTTCACCTCGTCCTCCCTCGCCCAGTCTTGTGCCCGCCCTCGTACTTGCTTGTTGGCCTTGCCGCCGATCTCGTCCTCGTGGCTTTGCCCTCACTGTTACCATTCTCGTTTGACGAAGCAAGGTGCAGCGCGACTAACTTTGTGTGTGTCGATTGACGCAACTCCACATTGCTTTGGTGTCGACATTGCGCGAGGTGCGGAGACTACAGTACAGATTTCCAAAAAGGAAGACTGAAGACACGTATCTATACAGCTGACACTGGAAAATTCAAACCGGAAAAGAGTTAGTGAAGCTCAAATGAGTGAGATATCGACCAAGTGCTGACTTGACAGGGACTACGCCGTTGGTTATAGACGAGTAAGCAGATAATCGGAGGCAGGCCACTGGAGGACTGAGACTCGACCGCGATCAACGTTCCATAGCACATCTAGGGTCCGTGAGGGAGATGGGAGGGCTAAAACAAGGACCCACTCACCGAGTGTAGCAACTATTCGTCCACCCTGAGCAGAGAATCACGAAAGTAGCGAAGTCGGTATGCTGCAATTTAGTTGTCGCAGTCAAGTATTCAAGTAGGGCGATTCACGGATCGCTCAGCCTCCAAGAATCCGAGTATGCTTTGACATTCGTCCTCAGACTCCTCATGTTCAAAGTGTCGTAATGCACCAAAGATGGAGCGGAGCGGAACGTGGGAAGCCCCTTTTCTCCACGGAATCGCCGCGGATTCGAATGGAACGCAGCGAGGATGATCAATAGCATACCGAGCCGGAGAACGTTGGTGCCATCCTGGTCAATTGGAACGCGTAGATGCAGTGTATCAGAATAGTAGATGCGATAGCGTGAGAGAGGTCCACTCAGAGGGGCAAGGTGAATCGAGACCAAAGACTCCACCACGGAGAAGCGAGAAAAATGCATGCTGGAAAACCAGATGAAAAGTCATGCAATTCTCTCACTTTTCTGCGAAAGAATTTCTGCATCTCAACACTTCGTCTCGAGTTGTCCGTATCATGCAAAAGCCAATCAAATTGGAGCTTGTCGACAGCAAGGCCCGTCCTCGATCATATCACCGCTAGAGGTTACTGTAAGTTCGAAATGCCGTCCAAAGCAGTACCAGAGTCAGCATGAACGCAAGGCAGGAACGTAATGGCATGATGGCATGCTTGAGGTTGGTAGACCCACCTTGACTAACGCCAACATCCGATCCTTTGGACGAAGGCCCGAGGAGTCATCATGATAAGGGCAAAAAATTACCTGTACAAGCCAGGGATACTCGGGGAAATTTTTTCGAGGTGTATATCAGTTATACATCTTGGGCGACTCTATCAATCCTTTGACGATTTCGCGGTGGGTGAGCAGCATGGGTGTGTGAGAGGTCCTTCCTCCTAATCAGAACGAGGGGGGACTCGGAGTCAGAGGGAGTGTTTATCTCGGCAGTCTCCGTAAAATGCGGCTCCGCTTGGAACCGATTCGTCCAAAATAGGACGAGCCCCGTGATTTCGGCTTGAGCCGTCCTCATTTGGATTATGGCATCGTAAAGTCTGAGGCTCAGGCTCAGGCTCAAACTTCCAGGGCCTGTCAACTTGCTCAAGCCGCAACCATATGGTTCGTCGAAGACTCGCAGTCGCTGTGCCACACTGACAGTGTGGCACAGCGGCTGTGAGTGACGCCGTTGCCAGCTGACACGTTTGCGTTCGTAATAGCCCGTCGTGGCCTTCCCTTCGCCCTTTTCCCAAGCCCTCGTCCTCGTCGTTGCCCAGACTTGCACTCCAAGTTGCATTTATCTGGTCTTGGGTCTCCTCATGCATATCTAGTGCTTGTCTTCTCGTCGTCACTCCGTCGCCTCAGTGTCCCTCGCCTTCCTGTCGCTGTCCTTATCTTATCCTTATCTTCACCACCGTTGATAGCCTCGCCAACATCGCCCTTCTTGCCTCGCTGCGTCATCGTCATCACCCTTTCTCTCTCTCCTCGCCATCCCAGCCTCGCACCTGCCCTCGCACTTACCCTCGTTGGCCTCGCTGTTGGTCATTGTTGCTCCGGTTGTCGGTGGCCACTCCGATGTCACGGTATGTCAATCTAAGGAGATCTGCAAGGAGCTGGACTACCTCTCAACGAGAGTCTAAACTAGGGTGAGTTCTAGTAATTGTGCGATCAGATGAGCCCGGACCCTTATTGAGAAGAGTTGGTCTTTGACCGGCTTTATAAAATTTGACGCCGCCGGCTCATTCTGAGCCGCGTTCCAGAGGAGACCTACCACCAAAGATAGAGCTCAGATGGTACAAAAGTGATATTGACGGGCACATTGGGAATGTTTTTAGAGACGGATGCCTCGCTTTCATCGCTCTTGTACATCCGGCGTTGATTCTGGACGTGACACAGAGGGACCCGCAAAGCAGGTCTTTGCGCTGACGACACCCCATTTCACGCACATCGATAGCTCATTTACGGACCTGAGCAAGATTCGTGAGTTTGCTGCCGTGGATATGTTGGAAAAAGTGTAGCATCAGCGTACGGGCGAGGTAGAGATGAAGTGCACCAAGCACTACCGACAATCCGCACGACTCAGGATAAGTTTCGGCAGGAAGTGCTCCTCCGTCCCATACTCCCCCATCGCGCCCTCCTTGACGTCGTATGGCCTACAGTATGCCCTTGCGCCGTCTGAGCGGGGTCTATAAGGCAACTAATTGCAGCCAAGCCACTAGAGGACTCAGATCTGATCGCGATCGCAAGCGCCAGCGCGATCAACTTCCACTACGCATCTAGTGTCCCTGAAGGAGATGGGAAGCCAAACAAGAACAAGCTCATCCATTGTCGCGGAGTCTCGTAGCAGCTATTCGCCCACTCCGAGTAGAGAATCAAGAGAAAGCAACGAAGTCGGCATGGTCCAATTTGATTGTCGTAGACAAGTAGTCAAGGAGGGCGCAATTTCACGGATCGCTCAGTTTTTGCGTCCCTCCGAGCTTGTCAACGAAATTTTTTTGGACATCGGGCCGGCGCCAGCAGATGTCGTGCTATCCCCCGTTCTACTCCAGCCTAGACCACATCCATTTTGATCCTCGCACAGACATATGCTTGACACCCGTCCTCTGATCGGATGCCTGTCGTGTCGACAATCTGTCGGGATGCATCAAAGATGGAAACGGAGCGGACTCGGAACGTTGGAGGCCCAGGTACCATAGTGGCAGAAATCTCGCATGCGCGTATTATTTTGTTTTTTTTCAAGGAATCGCTCGCTTCGAGTTACCGGCCTGCGGACAAAACGCACCAAGGATGTATCACGTCGTAGGAGATATGAGAAGATTATACTCGGTCGCGATGATCGATGGCACCAGAGCCTCTGTCAGGTAGCGATCGGGCAGGACCTCTGATCGGGCGCGAACAGAACCACAGTAGTAAACCACTGAAATACCTTCAGTACACATCTTGTGAGCAGTCATCTCGATGGTCGACGCAGACCAAGTCCACAATCTTGTACGCATGATACTGTTCGTTTTGCCCCTCTCCGTTCCATAAGTCTTGGCAATCATCGTTGTCGTGTGTGGAATTGCAACCGTCCAAAATGCCAAGTTTTTCTTCTACCACAGCGATACAATACAGAAATTACAGCTGACCACACGAAACGTCGACTCCCGAAATACCCTTGACTGATACCAACAGGCGTAAATGAGGTCACGGTGTCTTGATGCCCACCGAGAACTGCCTTTATCAGACATTCATACAACGTGTGAACGTTGATTTCAGTGAGCTGATAGCGTTCGTCTAGCCTGAGCCTGTGATAGTTAGTACTCGCAAAACGAACTAGTGTCCTATACTCTCACGGGTGAACTCAGCCTTACGCTGCGGAGTGGTGTTTTTGTTAAACGGATATTTCATCGTATTTCTTCCATAATGACACGTCTTGAATTGTCAGTGGGCACCATACCATCGATCAGTAAGATAACGAGCCGGAGAACGTCAGCGTCATCTTGGTCGATTAGAACGCACGGGCAGGCATAACGTGTGGTGCGCCATAGTAAATGCGATGGTGTGAGAAACATCCGCTCAGAGGGGCGAGGTGACTTGGGACCAAAGATTCCATGACGGAAAAGCAAGAAAAAGGCATGCTTGGAGCCTGGGTGGAAAGTCATGCAATTTACTCACTTTTCTGTCAAGGAATTTCTGACTCTCGCCACTTGGCACTTCATCTCAAGTTGTCTCGCATCAGGTTCCGAAATGCCGTCAAAGCAGGGTAGAGTATCGCAAGTCCGTATCAGAGGCCACTTGGCACGTCGTAGGGATAACATGGGGAGTAGTGAAAGTTTCCAAGTGAGGTTTTCCAAGTGAGGTCGGGAGTCCTATCTTGACGTACGCCAACAACACCTGGATGACGGCCCACTTGCCAAAAAAAACAGGAAGACACTAAACCATGTACTATCAGGGAAAGTCTCAGGAAAATTTTCAGGGGGCTTATATCTTTCGATTATATAGCTGTCTCGGCCATCTCCGCGAGACACGTCAGAGTCGGAGGTCGGGTTCGAATCTGGCATTCGGGCCTAGCCGATGGCCAGACTGAGTGGTCGCGCTTCTGCGAGTTCCGATTCTCAAGTTGTCATGGAAAAATATCTGTGGTATAGAAGGTGGTATAAAAGGGGGTGGAGAAGAGGAAGAGGGGAGTTATAAACCAAAGGCTTGGTTTCTATAATTTCCCTCGCCTATCTTTCAAGTCTCTCGGTACGCGTTCCTTGCTGCCAGTCCCGACAGAAGCAGAGAAGGGTCCCATGCACGATACTGTACTCTGTGGTCCTGGGAAGATGCTCCTTGCTATTTTAAACCTTTCGGAGGTCTCAATGTTATTGCTCACCGAGCACTGTCTTTCCTCAGAGTATCCATACAACGTCAGAACATCAGCTCGAGCTCGAGCTCGCTGATGACGTCCGTCTAACTTTACGGTGCAGCTTCAAGGAGAGCGGAAACTTCATTCCCCTGCAACTGGTGAATATAAGTACCTATAAGTGCCTATGATATCTATCTACTAATGTCAATTCACTTTCGTCATGCCGTACAGCACGGCGTGACGCAACTACACAGTATAGTAAGTACAACAGCACACACATTTTGTCCCTCATCGAAATTTATTTTGTCTATCGCGAGATCACCGCGCCGCATAGCGTCGACCCTCCGCATCGCCTCACCAAAGCCGCCTCATCAGGTACTTCTCCACGCCCACCCACTCTTCCATCCACCTTACCAGACGAACATATCCCCAGCCTCTTCACCCCTGCGGCGACGGCTGCGCAGCCGCTCCAACAACGGCGCACCGATGCTCACCTCGGCCCAAAACACAAGCGCATACGCCAGCGTGCGCACACGCGGCACGACCCCCAGCGCGCGCATCCACGCCAGGGTCTGCGGTATTTGGCTGGCACATCGCGCTGTGCCCAGGAGGAGCACTGCTGCGCGGAACGTGGCGTCGTCCGGTGCGAAAGAAGGGTATGCGTTGTGGGGGTGGATGGGAAGAAGAGGGGTGAAAGAGGGGTGGTGGTGGTGTGGATCATCAGTAGGGAGAAATCGACCTCGAGATCGTTTTTGTTGTCGTCGTGGGAATGGTGTCGTGGCGTGGTAGTGTGAGGAAGCTCTTGAGGTCAAGAAGTGGAGAAGTAGCGGGATTTTCGCCTGATGAGCGTATGGCACGCGCAGGTGCTCGCACGTCTGCAAGTGCAGGCCACCCGGCTAGTAGTGCGCTGGTAAAGATCCTGTGTGCGCGACGCCATGCACGCTCGCCACCCACATATCGCCCTCGTTGACAGCGAGTGATCTTTCGAGCTTCGAGTAACTTCTGCGACGTGTGTGGTCGAGTGACCCTGCGTCCGCAGTGGTAGACGACTCCATCTCAGATCCCGATCCCATCGTCCTATCGGGTTTAGCGAACGGTAACGGAAGCGCAGATCAAAGCCGAGCTCTTGCATCGCGCCGGCAAAGCTATCGCCATTGAGCGTCGCTTGCCGCGCGGCATCGAGCATGGTGGTGAATGACAGCGCGTCTGGCGTGGTGGCGTATAGTACACCCATATGCTCCCACAGTTGCAGTGCCGAGCTGGGGTTGGTCACACTGAGTACGCGCATGAAACGATTCACTAGGGACATGGGTATGGTCGGCTTCCTCGTCGTGTGAAAGGAAGACTTTGAAGTGCGACGTTCCCTGGGCCGCCCATCCATCAGGGTGTCGATGAGGGAAAGAGCACGGTCGGGGTGCCCTGCACGGTCAATACTTCCACGCCGACACCAAGTGCAATGAGGTCGAGGTGCAGTTTGCGTGTGCCGTGCCTACGATAGCGCTCCCAAAGTTCTAACGCAAGAGCATACGCGCGTTTCCGAAGAAGACCGCGGAGAACGATGGTATATGAAAGGGTCGTGTGGGTGCGGAAGGGGAAGCGTTGGGCATGGGACCAGTCGAAGAACGCCACGAGGCTCTTTGGAGAGAAGACCGGGTACGCGAAAGGCTGAGGAGACGGGCTGCCCAGGCCGCTGCGGTGGTTTCTGCTTGTTGAGAAAACGGTGAGACAGCCCTGTCTTCATGAATCGTGACCATTCAACATCTGCATCAAACTGTGTGCGCTGGGAATTCTCGTGTACAAGCTGAGTGAGATACTCTACGGTGGCAGACGGTACGATTGGCCATTTGAGATCCAGGAGACCGAGTTTGTTTAGAAGCTGGTAAATGAGGCGGCTCATCCTTCGCGTCCAGGCGGTGGATAGCGCCTGCATATGCGGTAGCATCTTGCACGGAGCCGTGGTGCGCGAAGATGCGAAGAAGGGATTCTAGATGAACGCGATCTGGAACAATATTGTCGCGGATCATACGTTGACGCAGCTCTTCGGTGAGTTCCATCGTGACGTAACGGTTTTGGAGAAGCGAGCGATATGTCTTTCTGGTAAGAGGAGTTCGCGTTCGGTCATAGTTTTGAGAAGTAGAACTGCGAGGCGGGCTACGTAGCGACCATCGGTGGGGGAATCCGTGTAAAGTGTCAATGCTTGCAGGAGGCTATTGAAATGCCAATATTCGTGAAAAATTGGGAGCCCAATAAAAGCTTTATGATACTGTCTAGTGCAGGAAGGACTCTATGAGTAGATAATAGGTGAGCCACGAGGATGAGCACGGGTGGACGCAAGCCCGGGAGGACATGAGGCAGATAGGTGATGATTAGATGTGAAGCCTTCTCTGCATCTGCCGGAGACTTCACTTTAGAGCAGAGTCTGACAAGCAACCAGGTTGGTGGGGGGTTAAGTGGTGAGGGGAATGGTGCGTGACCTTCTGGGGGAGCCCAGCCTGTGATGGATTCAAGATGGGCGACGGCAGAATCGAGGGTAGGAAGACTTGTAACCGAGCGCCAGGACTGTTCTCCATATGTGTCTGTGTGTCCGATGAACTTGAGAAGGTGGGATATGCGCTGTTGGAGAGAGTGTGTGCTATAACGGCGGAACGATGCAAGGATCATTAGACCGTGGACCGGCCCGAGTGCTGTTATTTGTCCAGTGTATACTCCGTCACAACAGACGCAAACAGACCCACGGCGTTCAAAAAGAACTTCGCCGTTTTTCTCTCTTTCGTACCATCACCCATGCCTCGTATCCTCTTCGTCAGTGGCTTTCATCCCGCAACTCGTGCTCGTGACCTTGCTTTCGAGTTTGAACGGTACGCTTTGTCTCCTTTTTTTCTGGAGACTTTAGACAAACGGAACACTCTCAGATTCGGCCCTCTAATTCGTTGTGATGTTCCGGCCCCTCGCAATCCTTCCGCACACTCGAATCCGTATGTCCTTTTCGCGCTTTGTTTCTTCCTGCTCTCCCGCTGCAGCGCCACGAGTGCCCTCTTCGCCGCACGTTCGCCCATCGTCTCCGCACGCACACGCTTGCACGCATCTTTTTGATTCGATTTCGAGCGCCGTCGTCTTTCCGCGCCATTCGATCTCGCGTCGAGTCCGAACGAAAGCTCAACATCCCTCGACTGTCGCAGTTACGCATTCGTTGAGTTTCGCAGTACCCGCGATGCTGAGGATGCTTATTATGACATGTATGACCCATATTCACCTCTTTCTTTCAGCACCTGATCCTCGTTTTTTTTTTCTCAGGCACGGACGCATGTTTGAGGGTTCACGCCTAGGCATACAGGTCAGTCACGGATCTTGAGTTTCGCCATGTGGGGCTGGTTTGCTCACCGTCTTCTTTCAGTGGGCCAAGAACCCTCCATCGTCCGTGTGGCGAATTGATAGGCGTTCACCTCCACCACGCCGAGAACGTTCCCGCAGCCCTCGCCGCCGCGGTGGCCGCGACCGCGACCGTGATCGTGAGCGCGAGCGAGACCGTGACCGAGGCGAGAGGGACCGCGGCGACCGCGACCGAGACCGAGACCGAGATCGTGACCGGGATGATCGCGATCGTAGGGATAGGGGAGATCGCAGAGAAAGGGACCGTGACAATCGAGATAAGGAGAAGGACGACCATCGTCGCACCAGGAGTCCCGACCGCAAGCGCAGTTTGTCGCCCGCCCCCGTCAAGGAAGATGATCTCTCTAGGTCTCCGCCTCCAGTCCGGAAGGGTGATGGTTCTGGCATGTCTCCTATCCGTGTGGATTAGAGCAAAAATGGCTTTGTTGCTTGTCTTGTCGCGGTCTCTGCCTTGCTCGTCACATTTGGTTCTGTCTTGTCTCACAAAATGTCTGATGTGTGCTCTGTTGCGCTGTTGGACTTTATGATTCGTATTTTACCGTATTAGCGTAAGGTAGCCCAATGTTATTCTTTGGTTGCCTTTGTTACCTGCAAATGGCGAATGCCGCCCTCGTTTGCGCCGCAGTGAACGTGTTCGCTAAGCGTGACCCGTCACCACCACTCGACCTCCATGGACCACACGTCCGAACAACTACACGAACCAACAGTAGATGATCTTCGCGTAAAACTCTGCTACATTTGTCGTGAAGAGGAACGCCACGATAGTGCGCTATTATCATGCTCGTGCTTATTCTCGACTAAACGTATACTAGGACCACCTCAACCACCACCTGTCTGGACACACCCATGCAAATGCACTCTAGTTGCACACGAGACTTGTCTCCATCACTGGATCAAACCCAACAGCGCGACTTTGGTCGCTCACGGGGCGAACTCAAGTGTCCCCAGTGTGGCGAGCTCTACGAATTTGAGGGCTTCAACCCTCTCATCCTGCGCATTTTCAACACTGTAAACGCACACTATCCCGCTCTGGCCGTTTCATAACTGCGTGTGTGTCGGCACCGTCGTCCTCTCCTCCGGTGCAGGTGAGTTCACCGCCACGCGAAGCCATCCTTTATTCTTCTCCCTTATTGCTCATCACACGAGCTGGAGCTGAGCGAACGACAGGTGTCTATTTGACTTGCGTGACTTACGGCGCCTTTGCCGTGCGCGAGTTCCTCGGTCCAGATATCTTCCGGACGTTGTTGACGACCAATCCGATGAAGTGGCCGTTGCACGCATGGTTCTATCTACCCATGATCCCATTCTCGCTCATCGTCTCGCGCACACCGCTCGTCTTCTGGTCCACATCCCCGCTCGTCCCGCTCCTCTTCCCGTGGCCCTCCACCATCCCCGTCGCAGCAGCAGCAGTGGCGCAAATCAGCAGCAGGAACGTGAACATGCGTGGCGGCCGATTCGCCGGCCGCGCGGCGCTGTGGCCCCCACCGCCCGCGCTTGTATGCGCGCTGTTCCCGTTTGTTCGCGTGCTGTATGGCCGCTTGCGTGATCGCATCGTCCGGTCGATGGTGCAGGATCTGGTCCCGACACGGGCTCAGATCGCACAACGGATCGCACTACGACGGCAGCAGCGGAGGATGGAGCAGGGAGTACAAGTGGACCAGCGGCGAGGAAACCAGCAGGATCCACCGCAACGTCTGCAGCAGCAGCAAGAACGGCAGCCACAGCAGCCACCACCGCCACAGCAGCAGCAGCAGGAGCCGATACCTCCTGGTGCTGCGCATCGCTTCCAGTTACAAGTTGGTGAACAGTTTGCCTTCGAATTTGCCCACATCGTCCTCGATCGCAATGCCCCTGCGCCAGCGGACGTACCTGGTCCAGCCCCTGCCGGCCCCGCCGTCGCGGCAGGTAATATTGCAGCTAACGGCGGTGGCGGTGCTGCGGTGGACAATCCCGCAGATCAGCAGCAGCAGCAGCAACCCGCTCAAGCGCGACGGCCTCTGCCTGTACCTCCAGTAAACCAAGAGCGACAACGACAACAACAACCTCCCCAGAGCAGCAGCAGCAGCAGCAACCGCAACCACAACCGCAGCCTCAGCGACGAGCTGAACCGGGACAAGGACAAGAACCAGCACCAGCCCCTCCGGCACGAGACGCGAATGACCTCGGCGCAGTAGCAGCGCGCGCGATCCGCGTGACAGGCGCCAGCCTCGGCCGTCTCGTCGGCGGCGCCCTCCTAATGCCCACGATCGCACGCATGATGGGCTCGATGCTCCTGCACATCTCGCACGTCGTCCCTCTACTGCACACCATCATCGCCCCCTTGCCCCCGCCCCTGCCGCCTCCGCCACCGCCTCCGCCACCGTCGCCTTCAGGGCCGATCGGCGCGCTCTTCGGGCTGATTCGGGGGGGCGTTCGTGACTTGCCTCAGCCGGATGTTGCTTTGCGCGGCGGCGCGACCGTGACGCGTGTTGGGTATGGTACTGCCGTGCTTAGGGGGGTTCTCGCGACGAGCCAGGAATGGGCGACGAGCGATCCGGTTTGGTACGTGATTGTTGCGTGCTGTGGTCTTACTTTTCACTTAGCGTGTTTTTTTTTTTACCTGTATAGGTGGCGGAATGCTCTCGGACTTGGTGTCTTCCTTGTGGTCAGTCACGTTTTTTTTTTTCGCAGACGTCGAGGACTGAAGCCTTTTTCTTTTTCTTTTTTAAAGGTGAAGGACGGCATGAAGATCCTCCATTTGTGGCTTGCGAAGAGAGAAATTGAGGAAAGGCACATCAAGAACAAGTCGTTTGCTGGCATTGACTTGACGGAGCTTGACCTTATCGAACGGAACAAGTAGAAGCAATAGTAGGGGTAGAATTGAAAGTCCCAGCTCACGCATTAAGGTCATATTCCTTTGCCTTTCCCAACTTGCCTGTTATCATTGTCACTCTGTCTTAATTGCCTTTTACAACTGCCACTTTGTCGTTGTTTTCTATACGCATGCTGCCCGCATTGTTGAATCTTGATATGGCTTGATAATAGCGAGGAGGACACAGCCCATGCCGATAGCACCGTAAAATGAATGAGGATGATCCGTCGATTCAAGATGATACAGGTACTAATCAACTTCTAATACAGTCCCACGTTGCACACTTCCCCAACCTGTGACGGCAGCCTACTCAACGACAAAAAACACGAGGACGACTGTATGCGTGTGCTTACCAACTAGTCGCCAATGCTTCTCGATCCGGCGCGAGAGCGCGACCTTCTCCCCGATTTCCGTACACGCAGGCGACGTCAGCTGGATCTTGGCCAGGTCCGCCTTGACGCTCAAGACGCGTCCGCCGGTGGACGTCGAGCCGATGTTGATCAGAGGAGCTCGCCCTTGACCAGCTTCCCCACCTTGGTCTGTTTCTTGTCCTCCGTTTTGACGCCTAGCAGTCGACGAAGCAGGAACAAGCTGATCTCCAGCTCTGCACGCAGGTGCCGAAAAATAAAAAAAATAAAAATTATCGACTCGTTTTTTTTTTTTTTTTGAATGGGTTCGGGACGTACCGGTGAAGATTTGGGGCAGTTTCCCGACGGCGCCGAGGACCTGTCCGACGAGACGGTCCGCGCGGCATAGCGTCGGGTCGATCTTCGTGCCTACGCCTATGAGACCGCCCGGTACTGCGAACTGCAAATGGTTCGTCTCGGCGTGGAGCGAGACGATGCGCGAGTAGATGGGCTGGCAGCGATTACGCCCGCGCTGTCCTTCGTGACGATCCCGGGGCGAATCTCGACCTCCATCCCGAGGCGGAGCACGCCCGTGAGGATGGACCCGCCCGCGACGCCGCCCTTGAGTCGTCGACTTCCGCGCCCGGCTTGTTCACGTCGAAGGAGCGGATCACGATCAGTCGGGGGTCGGAGGTGAAGTCCCGCACCGGGATCGGGATGCGCTTTACGATGTACTCGTTCACGGCGTCGATGTTGTATTTGAGCTGTGCGGAGATGGGGACGATGGGCGATGACTCTGCTACGGTACCTGAGGAAGGAGAAAAGGAGGAAGGGAACGCTCGGTTAGATGACATTGCGAACAGCCAATGGATGGACGGATGGATAAGTAATAGACACCTTTTACAAATGCCGCAATGCTTTTTTGATGTTCTAAGGCCTGGGCCTCTTTGATCAAGTCGACCTTATTTTGGAGAATGATGAGATGCTCGAGTTTCATGATCTCTACGGCCGCCAAATGTTCCGATGTCTGGGGTTGCGGACACGTTTCGTTGGCGGCGATGAGAAGAAGTGCGGCGTCCATGACTGCTGCGCCGTTCAGCATGGTGGCCATCAGAATGTCGTGCCCTGGACAATCGACGAATGAGACGTGACGATGAGCTTCATCCGGTGTCCGCAGCCGGGTCGTTCGCATGGTGGGTTATCCTCCTTGTCGGAGCGGTATGAGCGGTAGTTTCCCGGTCGTGGACAAGCCTCGTTTTCGCATTTGTAAATCTAAGAGTAGGTCAGGAACATGCGTCCCCCTCCTCGACACCCTAAAGGGTGCAGGCGCGCGACACGAGGATAGACACACACCTTTGCGTTAGCATAACCCAGCTTAATCGTGATATTCCGCACGAGCTCGTTCTTGAATCTGACGGTCATGACCCCTGATATTGCTTTTACTACGGTCGATTTGCCGTGTGCGACATGTCCTATTGTGCCTGCGTCCGACTATGAGTCGATGGCTTCGCCGTCAATAAAGAGCCGCGCGCACCAAGATTTATGGTAGCCTGAGGAGATTCTGAGAAAAGAGAGTGAAATGCGAGAGCGATCCGCACTCACTTGTTTTGAGATGACCTCGGGCGATAGTGGTGTCAATTTTGAGACGTCGATGTCTACCTTTGGGACAACCTCAACCTCCTCCTCTTCCTCCGAATCTGATTCCTCGTGATCTTTCCGCAGTTTGTCATCACCTGGCATATTGAGAAGCTGATTTGTGATATGCGTCTAGGGCGCGCGACGGTTTCGACCAAAAGATGATAATAACTGACTCGATCGGTCAGATCTCTGGAACCAAACACATACAAACACCTTCCCACTGATGGTAACTTGCATTGCGGCTGTCGCAAGACTCTGGCTGGAAATCTAGTAATGGGTGCCAGTTCCCAGCGCTTTCGAGACCTCCGCTCGCGATCGACTGACGACGTTACGCAATTCTCCTACTTGTTCGGCGTTCGCGTACTCGACCCTCCGGTCCCTCCCACCTGATGTGGTCGCCGAATTTTCCCTTCTCATTTCTGCACCACACTCGTCACGGCGCTTCTAGCGGTGATATCCATAACAACGGTTATGGCGACCGCTTGTCCCCACCGACCCGAGTGATTTTACCTTGGTCTCGACCGCGGTACCTCATGGCCGGGCGCCCCTCCCCGTGCTGGCTGTTTTACGTTCTAAGGATCTTGGAGTGACACCAAATTTATTTATTTTTCTGTCAAGCCGTCACCTTATCTCTGTCCCACATTTTTAGTGCGTGAGGTGATGGGCGAAGCCTTGCTACAGAGGCTGAGGAAGGTTGGATGACACCGTCGATGTACCATTGTGCGTGATTGTCAGGCAGAAGCACTGGCCTCAAGGTTCAAGAATTGTCATGGGCAATAAGCAACAATCTAATCACAGCTTCTCCGTGGCGACGTTGTATTTGACTCGTTGACAGTTCCATTATATTTCCTGTGCGGCCCGCGTCTAACCGCCCCTAATTATTTATTTATTTAAGCACGGCAGGAAACAGCTTTGCGTCGTGTTTGTCTCAGTCCACGTTTCTCAACACCGCAAAGCGTGGGGTGTTCAAGATTGGTATGCAAATCCTAGTTCAGATGTACACCGCACTCTCATAGATGGGATTAGGGATTCAACGGTGGTCCCCAAGAAGGTACGGTCGGTCGTACTCGCGGTGTCGGTTAATGTACTGACCATGCACCCAGATCACAAGTAGAACACTTGTAATGTTATATTCCGTCGGCTTCTGTATCGTCAAATATTCGGAGGGTACACCCGCATCGCATTTTTTCCCAAGTGTTTTCCTGTGCTTATGAATGCCGTCATCATTAGATGCCCCATCAGCTCCGGGAAAATCACCGGAGAGCATTCCCTTTTCTGATGTGGCACGAGGTCCAACGGGGTCACACGGATGTTCGAAGTTGTCGTGCCCCTGGGCGGTGGGAAGGTAGGTGACCTTGGCTACCAGGGTCACGGTCACCTACTTTGCCACCTCCCGGATGTGCGATGACTTCAAAGACCCTTGAATTTGAGCGTTGAGTTCGGTCCTGCCAGGACTCGGATGGGGCCTACTTTTTCTGTATGCAGTAGTCCCCTTTCTTTTTCCGTCTCCCTCGTACTGTACGCTCAGGATCGGCGCAGGATTGGTTCCGAGTGGGACGTAAGGCCGAGGCCGCGGGCCTATTAGTTACATCACTTCGGTCATCATACTGACGCGATTAGTAGACAGTAACAAGGTATTCTAGGGAGCCTACTATTGACCAATGGTCCTGTCCGCTTCTCCTTCGATCGCATACGCCCTCCGCCCATAAAGCCTACGGCAATTAGGACATATTATCCCTTTACTCGAATGCGATCTAAATTATTTATTTCCGATGGTGTGGCTCCCCCACTTTTGCTCTCCTGTTGATAGCGCGGCGACCCACCATGTCACCGAGCCGTTGTGAGAGTGCCCAGTTTGAAGATGGCGCCACGCATCGGGATGGACGACCTGAACAAACAATATTTTGCGACTCCACTGATTCTGCAGCTTATTATAGACAGATAGTTCAGGTATTAGTAATACAAGCCTGATCTCGCTCAATTTTGCTGGGCATGGTGCGAGAGTAGGTACAGAAGACGTACGGTAGAACGACGTTCTGGGTGGCGTCGACAGTAATTTTAGTGAGGAAAAATCATCGTTTGTTTAATATTCTTGACCCGGATCAGAAGAGAGTCAAAAAGTCCCCTATTTTTGCCTTCATGCTCGCGCTTTGCCATCCCCGCCATCAAGCTCATTCGAGCCGCCTCAGGTGGAGCACGAACACTTACCTCAAACCATTCCTGAATTGAACCTGTGACGCAGTGCGGTAACCCGTGGCTGAATATCTGAGTCTGGCGACGGCAGACTGAGCGCGTGGGTACGTAACCCAGGGAGTCGCCACCCGACCACCTTCTTTCAGACAGAATTATAGGACAAGAGGCGTAGGCCCTCCCTCCCCCACGCCGCGTTTAGCGCCATTTATGTGTGCCCAAATTGACCGTCGGGGAACGCGAAAGGAAAAGTGGATTGGGATCGAGTGTTGCCGGTGTGCACACGTGGGGCTACGGTGCTTTTTGGTACGAGGGATAGAGGGCATCGGGGTTTTGTTTTGAAATCCACATTTGGGTAGCGCGACATTCATACAACTACAGCGTGGCGTAACTTCCAAGTCTCACTTAGGAGGAGGGGAGGTACAGGAGAGGGTTTTGTGACCACGGCGACTTTCGCAAGTTGGCGCTCAGACTTTTTGAGATTTGAGTCGGTCCCCCTCTCCCCCTTACGCGAGACTGCGAGGGAGGGAGGTGAGGCTGTCGCGCGGGTGCAAGATCTCCCACACGTCTCGTGCTTCTGCGCTGGCAGACATGAAGAGAAAGAGACGTCGATTGAGGGTCGAGCACGGGCGGGTACAAATTGAATTGAGCTCTCTTGCTTCTAAGCCTTGGACCAAGCCTGGAAAGGGAAGTGAACCATGTCTAGCGTCAGTCTCTCCATACATACCCAACTGGCCGCTGTAGGCACTCATGAGTGGTTTGGTGGTATCACGGCGATTTTTCTATACTGCCGGGCCGTTGGTGAGTAGGGTGAGGTTGCTCGACGAGGGAAAGTGGAGAGCCGGAATTACTGTAAAGAGGGGTAATGTAATTAGCGTCGATATGCTCCACCCCATCGATGCGAGTTAGTACATGGGTGAGTTGCAAAAAATACTGGACCTCTTCTGACATCTGGTCAAACTTGTGTATAACCTTTGCATATCCTCGGTAAACTAATACCAGGAAAAAAAACGCCACACTTCCACATGGGGATTTAGGAGGGCATCCCCGTAGGGCTAAACGGGAATCCGAATCAAGGGCCAAGGAGACGCTAGCGGCGTAGGCTCCTTCCATTTACATATGGCAGTAGATGGCAATCTAGCGGGTCAGAATGCGAGAGGGGAGAAAGTAGGGCCGGGTACTCCAGTTCATTATTCACCATAATAGAGTGCTGACTCGGACTCAGAGAGAGACCCAGGTAAAATGGCGTTTCATTTCAGACGTCAAAGCCAAAAAACCGACGAAATCCGAGTCGCCCGGAGACGTCTGACTGATTGTTACATTACTGCATGGAACCAATAACTTGAACTTCAATTCGGATTGGCCCGCAAAGCTTAGCAGGAGCTACTCGGGCCGGGGACGAGTCCCTTCATACTGTCATCAAATCTTCACTTTAATGGCACAGGGGGCACGTGGGACGGGACATGAAGCAAGGGCAAAGGTCTGAAAGTGGGACGACGGTGCTAATATGGCCCGTGGCGCAGAAATTAAAACAAAACCTGTTAAGCATTAGGCCTGTGTGGGAAAGACCCGCATAGAGATAGCACCGACAATATGTGAGTATGAACGCCCTTGTTCATTCATCTTTGTTCTGGTGTCTGTTTCAGGCGATAGACGTTGGAAGGTGGAACGGGTGACATCGTGGAACAGGGCAGATCACAAACCAAAACAAATAAACGGAGACGCCCATCTTGGCATTTGCGCCGGTGCTTGGGTAGCCGAATGCCGGATGTAGATTGCCGCCATTACGGCCATACAGTACTTTACTGTACCCTCAAACCCAAGTTTCCCAACCACGACGTTCTGGACGCCGGGAGACCCCACGAGCGGAGTTCTAGGCGGGCTACGATCGTCATAAACTCTCAGGACTTCCGCAAATGGTCTCCAGTAGCGCCGGCAGCAGCGGCGTTTTTTCAAATTACGGGGTGTGCGTAGTGTGTGTTAGCGTTAAGTCGGGGTACAGGTACTGTTATCCCCAGTTCGACTGTATGACGGACGTGCCTAGCAATGGTCACACCACCTTACAGTCCTGCCTTTTTTTTTCTGGAATTCCAGTGCCACCACGTTTTGCGAAGGTTTTTCATGATGTAGTGGCGCCCATTGACATGTCAAATGATAGGCGCTACCCTGGAGCCTGGAGCCACGAGGCACCAAACCATATTCCGTGTTGGGAAGTCAATCACTCGAAAAAAAAAGTTGACCGACAGCCAGGAGGCCCTGAGGAGGGGACGAAAACGACGGATAATTTTTTAGTCTTTTTAGACCCTAGAGCTTGAGGTTGCTCAAAAATTTGTTACCGGGAAGCTTCGAATAGCTCAGGCACGAAGACTATTTGTTTTATGAGACAATGTCTAGATAGTGGTAACTTTGCCATGGACCACTATTCTCCAGTCAACACCAGCGATTTTTGTGTATTCACAAAGTATTTAGCAACCGTAACCAATTCACCCGGCCATTGCTAAGCGTCTGGCCGACAGGGATGCGTGGTCCAACCTGGCCCAAATATCTCCGTTTGGGCACAGGAAAAAAAAACCAACTTGAGTTTTGGCTCGAGTAGTACCGCACTCGTCGGAATTGGGTCCGTCGAAATATATAAAAATTAGGGCATGGTCACTGCTGAATAAAGCAGCTACTGGCAGTGGCCAGTCCAAAATTATTTCACTGTTCCGGCCATCACGACCGGTTTTTATTGTAAAACGGTACGCTCTTGTTGACACTGACAGAAACGCGAGGAGGCGCCGATCCGATGTATACAATAATTGCTGTTCCACTTCCTTATCAGGCGTGGTGCGTATAGATACAAAAAAAAGTAACCGTGAGGAATGCGCACTCGCGCGGCCCTGCACAAACGCCGCACGAATGGGTCTACTCTACGCCGTCTGAGCAGGCGCCCATTGGACGCTCCTGTATTGGAGGGAAGGGGGGCACGCGTCCACGATTTAGGGACTCGATCGTGGAACCGTCAGACCCCTGCGACGCCCCCCACTGGCACCCCCGTTCGCCGCCGTCAAAAATATACCAAAGCGCTGCGATCTCCTCTGTGCAATGACAGGGGGTGGGGTGGGGGGCTCCGCCCAAGCCACCGCTAGCCGCGTCTCCGGCTCCAATCCCGGGTCTGGTTGTGGATCTGCTGCACATGGAGGTGGGGTGCGAGGGGTGCGCGTGCGGGCCATCCGGATCACGCCGGAAGTTTGATTGGTGTGGTCCGCCTGGAGTAAATGCCAGCCTCGTGGTGTGGTGGAGGGAGGCTGCTGGAATCGGTGAGGCAGTGACGATGGCGCTGTGATGTGGAAGAACTCATTAGTCAACACCATTTTTGGCGGAACAATGCGACCACGCTGGGACGTGGACGTGGACGGAGGAGATAACGTACGTGGCATTAGTTCCTCCGGCGCCGCGGTGGCAGGCTGCGCGGTCGCAGGAGGGCGCTGAATGTGGGAGGACTTTCTGTGTTGAAGCTGGAATTTCTCCGGAGGCAGGGGAGGCGTCGCATCTCGGTTCAGAGATGCGGGGGTGGAGAATGGTGTCGCCGACGAGGCGTCCCCCTGGTGGATCACAAGCCAGGTTGAGAGGGGCATCAGCAGGCGGCTGACGCGGTCTGTAGCCGCATGTGAGTGGGTGACGATCGTGGGACCCACAAGGCAAAGGTTCTACTACCTCGGAGATTATCACAGTCGACTATGACGTCCTGACGCTCCCGAAGCGCCCGCAGGATGTCGAAGTACAGTGTTTTATAATTCCGCAGAGCCGGGACGCAAGAGGTAAACGAGTACAACTTCAAGCCGGCGCGAGACAGAGTGGCTCGCGAGATCTGAAACACAAACGAGGCAGGTTAAATAAAAAGCTTTTTTGCCGCAAGGCGGAGGCGAGGAGGGATCAGCCCATCGAGGAAAAAAGAAATGCAGTATCTAACCTCGACTAGTGTGACAATCTCCGCAAGTGGGGATTTATCGGTTAATATCTCGTCTACGGGGCAAGCGGACGGGCTTCTGAGCCTACCTTCCTGTTATGTCGCAGCAAAATTTCGGAGCTCAGATGATGGATGATGTCTAAGAGTTCCTGAGCGGCAGGCATGAAATGACTCAAGTAACCAAGGCGATGGGCGAGATCCCCCGCGCGCTGCCGCAAATCTACTACTGTATCGACGGGCATGAGAGGGGAGAAGGGAGTCCGAAAAAAAAGCGAGAGGGGGGGAGGAGGAGGGGATGGGGATGGGAGGGAAGGGAGGAAGTCGGCTGTGGCGTAAGTAAGAAGCGGATGAAATTGGGGGGGCGTGCGGCAGGCGCAAGGGAAGTCTATAAGCAAATGAATGTGGGCCCAGAATAAAGCAGCTGTAGTCAGAGGATTGGTACCCACTCGACGGCGCAGCCAACGCGGTATGTTCCGGAAATTCCCCACTCCTCCCTTTTATGTTTATTTCCTCCAACAGGGGGAGTCATCACCCAACCACTCACGTTATGTGTCAACCCGGCAACCTCGATGGAAGCAACCAAGCGTAACGTATCACAACCCAGCTTACTTATCTACGCCCGGGTTTCGCTGAGTGTCGGCAGTGCCCGACCGGAAGTTGACGCTGGCACACATGAGGTCAACACGCGTAAATAACGCGTCCGCCTACTCTACTACTTGCTCGCTCGCTACACCGCCCTCCTGCACCGCGACACGACACACGCCTCCCCTTTCCCCATCGGCAAACGTAAACGCTTTAACAAATGGAGTCTGCAGCTAGCAGAGAGAAGAGCGAATTGCAGAGGCAGCAGGCTATCCAGCGCCAGATCGCCCAACTTCAAGCTCAGCTTTCGGATCCGAATCATGCAGCCTCATCATCATCAGCATCAGCGCATGCCCCCAGCCTCGAGGAATCCACCAAGAGGAAGCGACCAGACACGGCCATATTAGCGCCAGCTAGTCCCCAACACAGTAAAGGGCTTGCCCTCCTTCCCCCGATCATGAATTATAATGAATAACTCATGCCACCTAGAGAAGCGCAGAGCTACTAGCACTACCCCTGTCGTACGGCACCGTAAACAGGAAGGCAGAGGCACTGATGTGCACCACCGGAATCTCGGCGAATCCAATGCAGACGATAGAGATGTGGTGATGTTCTGCCACCACAACCAGGACCTTCGAATGTCCTCTCGAAACTGTCCGCACTCTCCAAACGCGCGCCCTCCCCGATCGAGCCGGACGCGCCCGTGCGCACCTCCTCATTCGCCGATAAGGCCAGGTGAGCGCCCGTTCTGGAGAGTGATATCAACCCGCTCATACAATGAAATTATGCAGTGGAGTCCCAGTCCCGGCACGTGATGACCGTCTTATGCTAATGGAGGAACTCGAGCCTGGGCCTTACGAACACAAGCCACCGTTTGACGATCCCCTTTTTGGGCGCTTCGAGCCACATTCTGGCATTCGTTTAGTGTAAGTTGCCAGCTTTCTATGTACCGGCATCATCGTCTTTGGTCCTTTCTCTTTTTTTTCTGTTATTTTATATTTTAAAAAGGGATGTCATTAAGCAACTGGAGTTTACAGGTCTCGCGATCTGCCGTACGAGGACTTGCAGGCTTACATGACTGGGCGGTATTACATCTCCCCGTCTAGGCTATATTCCGTGTTGCGCGCACAACCCGGCGGTGCCGCAGGAGCGAAGGGACAGGTGTATGACGTGCCCGTTGTCGGCGACTGGGTGACTATCGCCGTTGTCGCCGAGCGAAGTCCTGTTCGTGTCAGCCGTGCGCCTGTGGCAGTTGGGCCAGGCGAAGCCCGGGACGCCGATGATCCGGACCCTACGCCAACCTCATCCGTTCCCCAGCTGCTACCCGAAATCCAAAATCGGCGGGGAGGAAAGGTCCAGAACCGCCCCCTCGCGTGGGGGGGCGTAAGTATGTGAACCTGACGCTGATCGACTTTGGCACCGGCGGTGGCGGCGGCGGCAAGAAAGGCACTGTTCGCGGTGATGCTGTGCTGTCATTATTGCTCTTTGAGTCCGACTCGTATGATACCGTGTCAAGGGGTGAGGGCTTACTGCCGGAAAAGATATACAAAGGCGGTAGTCGCGGCGCTTTTGAGACCATGGCTAAACTGCGCGAGGGATCTGTGATTGCTCTGCTCAATCCGCGGTACTCAAGCCGCTCCAGGTAAGCGTTATTTTTGCATACAACTATTCCCAACTTTGTTTTTCTCTGGCCGCTACTAAAGTCAGGATTCATCTTCGGTGTAACGTAGAAATCTGGTGCACCCAACATACTTGCGCTCACGCCCGACGGTGCGGGTTCGGTAGCTATCATCGGTACAGCTCGTGACCTAGGGATGTGCGGCGTTGTGAAGCGCGACGGCAAGCCCTGTGGTAGTTGGTTTGATAAGCGCATCAGTGACGTTTGTGATTACCACGTACAACAAGCCGTCCAGCGGTGCCGCGCAGGACGTCCAGAATTCTCCGTGGGGTGCGTCTCCATGTTTTTATGTTCTCTATCTCATCAACTCGTTCTGAACCTGTGCGGGGTTTTTTTAAAAAAAAAAAAAAAACAGGACTTCAGGCATGAGCATGGGTTCGAGTTCACAAAAGCGCAGGGCAGCGTATGATCCACAGCGCAAGTGGGGGCTTGCTCCCGCCAACAATAGCTCGGCCGTCTCGCCGTCTCCTTCTCCCAAGTGGATGCGGGAGGACCTACATACGTTGTGGCAGGACATATCGTGGCGGGTGTTGCCGGCGGGAAACACGACATGTTCTTGAAGGAGTCGCTCGGGCGGGAGGCGCAGGCGCGTGCTGCGCGTCGGACCAACTCGCACGATACGGACGTGGCGTTGAAACGACTACTTGCGCGCGATAAGGAGGGGATGAAGGCTGTGCAAGAGGCGCGCAGATTCGCGATGAAGGCGGGGAAGAAACAGGGTGGAAAGGCGGTGGTACGAAAGGAGGATGAGAATGACGTTGGCGACGACGATGACGAAAGCAGTGGGACTGGCGATGACGAAGAGAACTACGGGGATGATGGTGGTGCTTTGGCTGATAGGCCGAGACCGACGACGACGATAACGAAGAGCACGAAGAACGCATATTCGGCACGGGTGATCAAAGAGTTGGGATTTGATCCTACGGCCAAGTCCTTCCGCGGCAGCCACGGTCGACACAAAGGACAAGAAGAAAAAGAAGAAAAAGAAAAAGAAGATTCCCGAAACAAAATATATTTCGAGGTTCTGTCTGTTTCACCTCTATCAACAGCTGCTTGCGCGCAAGGGTGCTCACGCAATGTTTTTTTTTTTCTTTTTTTCCGTAGCAGCTGAGGGAGCTTGCGTCATGTCGGCAGCTTGACAGGATTAAGTTGGGCCCGAGGCCAGGCGGACGTATTCGATCGGTCGTTTCTGCGCCTGCGCCGAAGGAAAAATCGAAGGTCCTGGTCTCCGAGAACGAGAGAGGAGGACACGGTGGCGGGATGGTGGACTTGGACGAGAGCAGCGGTGACGAGGAGCCTTCAAGTTAGCCCCTTCGCTCTCAGGTATTGGACTGAGTTTGCTTGCTGGCTGTGGCTGGCTGGCATTTGGCGAAGTGGGGCTTCGGTCGGTTGCCTGATCTGGTCATGTAGGGGAAGCTGATCAACGATCTGCGATTTTTACGTTACTGAATTTGTACCATGTCCGATCAATCCCAGTACAGGAACTTCCCTTCAACGTTCTGTTCCTTTCGGGCATACTGTACCGAGCTACTGTACCCAGTACTTGATATCGTTCTCGTCGGTGGCCGAACTGAGGAAGTCCTCTCGATGAGTTTCAAAGTCTACATTGTGTGTACTATATCGTAACCGTGAGACGGTATCCTAAAAAGAGCCCCAAATACAGAGAAGCGAAGAGAAAAGAGAAAGACATAAATAAAATGCGACATGAACGTAATTCTGCAAGCTGCGAAAAGACTCTTTAGCGCACAATCTGACTCTTTTCTCTCCCACCCCCACCTATAATGTCAGTCAGGATACATCACCAGCTTTCGCTGCAGTGTTGCAGGATCGAGCCCACGGAGACGCAAGCAGCGCTGGAACAACCTCCGGTCGATGGGATATTGCAATCGGCTCGCCAGATGTTGCCCAGAGACAAGCGCCTTGACGGTGCGTGCCACGAGGCGCTGTTTGTGCACGTTGATCAACGGCTCAAGGTGCATGGAAGGCGGAAGTGGCGGGAGAGCATCGAACACCTCGGGATGTGCTGGAGCCGAAAAGTTGCCGGACATGGGCTCGATGCTCACCAACTCTGTAGGCGCCGTAGGATCAATCAGGTCCGGTAGACGGTATACTCGTTGTAACGGCGCAAGGTAGATTCCTACACATATCCGCCCGCATCAGCTTTCTGTAGGAGTAGATACTCGAAGAAAGGACACACCGAGGAAGGGTACGCCAGTGGCGACCTTCCCATCGAGCCTCCCACGCGCTGAGCTACGCACGGAGGCCGCTTCTTCGGAAGCGCCGGTGGCAAGCTTGGGGTCAGCCAACTGGGCAACTGCTCTACGGATATGCTTGAAGTCGTCCACCGGGTCAGCGAAGGATGTAAGATCCTTCAAGATACGTAGGTTGTACACGTTCACACGGTCCCACCCTCGCCGCATCGCCCGCGCCACCAATTCACTTCGTAGGCCAGCGACGATCGCCACGAGCGTGTTGAAGCTGTTCAACTGAAAGCATTTCTTTTGATGTGATACAAAAAATGGGTATACGTCAGTCGGACTGGACATCGCCACGGAAGCGTGTAAGTTTTCGACGCACCCAAGCGACACGGATGAACTTGGCAGCGAGCGAGGCACGCTCCGCAGGTAACGTGTCCACAATTTCCGAAACCACGAAATTCGTCAGGAGATTGAATCGCGCACGGGCAGCAACCAGGGCGCTGGTAGGGTATCCCTCACGCCCTGGCTTTCAAGCGGGCTCTGTCTTCAGGAACTGGCCCCAGTCGAGCACATTCGCGGCTTGCGCAGCCTCGGGACTCCGCCAATCATCCGACACCAGTTCCTCAAACTTGATAGCGAGAAAGAGTTCCCGGTCGATCATGGAGAAATGGATGGCAAGGGCTACCGTAGGAACCCCGATTACCCACGAGCGGCGATTGTCCGAGCCTGTTCGTGCGGGGGTGGAGGGTAGCTTGGCAGGGACTGTCGGAACGGGAACCGGCGCAGTGAGACGTCCGCGGCGAATCTCTGGTGGAACAACATCCTCGACGGCTGGTCTCTGATCTCCTGCTGAGCGCGATGATGTAGAGGGAGTTGGTGCCAGCTGCGAGGACTGGGCAGGACCAGGCGTTGGTGTCGAGCTGTCCACTATCAACCCAAACGAGGAGACTCGCCGGACCGATGCCGGAGAGCCCGGCCGCGACGGCGACGACATTGCGCTGAACGATACTGAACCTCGTGTCCCAGTATCCCCACCCATCTCCGCCTCACTCGTCTCCTCATCCGAAAGGTAACGGGGAGCTTCCTCACCATAGTCGCCAGCGGCAAGACGATCTCGGATCGTCCTGACCCAGTTATCAACCTTGGTCTCTTTGGCGCGCTGTTTTTGCGGGTTCATCTGGCCTTCGAGGCGACGTAACGCATCGTCGACATCACCATCATCTTCATCCTCGCTGAGGGAGTCGATCAGCGCATTCACCTGCCACTGTTGAATCGTATTTCCCAGTCCGGTTTCCAGCACACCCGACACCGCACTCGAGCGTCGTGAGTTGGAGGCGCTCGCGCCCGACTCGTCTTGCGAAGCAAATCCCATCGATGATACACTCTCACGATTTCGGTTCACGAACTCGAAATCTCGCCGTAACGGCAGTCGACGTGGTAACCTCCGTAACCCTGGCTGCGCCACGGGCGCTTCCGACGTGTCCGAGGACGTGTCAGAGAAGTCGAGGTCGTCAATGGAGACGACATCCAACTGCCACGATCGGTCCTGACCTGAGCGCCGGTAACGAAAGGTCGACTGGGGTGCGACGGGCATGCCGTAGCTCGAGGAGGAACTGGTAGAACTCGTCGAGACGCGGCTACTCGCCTTGTCGCGCAGCGAGGACTTGACAAGAGAGGACGAACTTGACAGGGCTCCCTGCGCCACGCCCGCAGCTTCCTCGGTGTCAGTAAGTGAACTTCGTGAGGGCAATGCATCAGGTGGAATGGACTCCGGCTCATTGGCGTCAGCAATGTCCGCAACCGCCGGAGGGAAGGCTGTAGTCGGATGAGAAATTTCCAAGGAAGATGGTGGTTCCAATGGGTTGTGAAATGAGGCTACGATCGGGGGCAACGGAGGCGTAATACTCATGGGAACTTGAGGTGTTCCAATATTAAGATACTGCTCCATTCCGCCGTGAGCGTTGAGAAAATCCCCTTCCGCGTTTAGCTCCAGGTCGAACGCCGAGACTACCGTCGACCCGGGATTGCCCGCATGTCGCGAACCAGGGTTCAGAGCGCGCTTCCAACGACCGAGCCGGCCGACTGTATTCGCAAGAGCACGTGACAACGCATTGGGGTGGTGTGCAGGCAACACAGCAGTGGTGGACACACTCGCTGACAACGAAGGTCGATGTTCCAAAATGGCTCGGTGCAGAGGCTGCTGGATCATGGCTGCGCCATCTGCGCCAGTGGCGCCCTTAGCCTTCCCGAAACCCGAATTTCCAGGCGGTGAGGTGGGCTCAGCTATGAAATCCAAGTCTAAGTCCTCATCGACGCCCGAGGACGACTTCCGCGATGCGCCGTTCGGAGTACCAGTCCCACTGCTCGGCTTGGAAGTCGACGCTCGTGGTCGCTGTGAATACGCCTCCTTAGCGTCCCGTGCGACCGACATCAGCTTGCGCACGATGTTCTTCATCACAGTCATCGTCAGGACCCGTTGACACCGAGAACAGAGCATGTAGTCTCACCGTCGCGTCGGTATGCTTCTGCAATATCGGATCTCTCCTGAGGGTGTTCAGCCAGCTCGCCAACAGAAGGCGGAGTTCACGGTTCGGCACAAAGTCGACGGCAAAAAAAGTCAATAGCCAATAGCGAATCGCAACGAAAGTCCGAACGCGGACAACCCGACGCACCATCTCGTCTCCGCCACTTGCGCTGCGCCCGAGCGCCCAATGAAAGCGGCAGGTGAGCAAGTGGCAGAGATCGAGGGCGCTGATGTAGGAGCGGTATGTGAGAAAAAAGACGAGCAGTTCATCATAATCCAGAGCGCTCGTGAGTTGTGCCAACCACCGCTCGACTGTCGCGGCCACGAGCACGCTCTCGCGTTCAGGACCGTCGGTGGTTATCCGCAGGTGTACGAACTCGCCACTACTCCGCCGTGACGTCTGAGACTCGTCCGCCCGGGGCTCGAGTGCGATCGTACCCCAGATGACAAAGCGTGGATCATTACGCGGCGCGGCGCTGTCTTCGGCGGTGAGGGTCATTTTGATCACAGCGGTATCGGCAGGATCATCGAGAAGTCGGTCGAGTACAGGCAGGCCGCGATATGTTTGCAATACATCAAAAACTTCGGTCGAGTAGCGTGTGTGCACCGTGGTCTCTTCCATGGGTAAGTACGTGGGATCAGAGTATTTTAGGCGCGGGAGCGAGAAAAAGGTCGAAGATGAACAGGCTGACAGCCGAGCGGTTTCTGCATCTTCCTCGGAAACCAATGGCAAAGGTCCGCTGTCGTCGTTATCCAATGGGTCGAGCCCCGGAGGGAAAAAAGGTGCTTCATCGGCGACCGATGAGTCGCCGGTAACCAGTGAGCTCATCGGAGCCAAGTCACTCGTGGTCGCGATCCTTAGAGGTGCATCTGCTCTAGCGGTCATGCCGGATTCAAAGGACTGCATCTCCCGCAGCAGGGGTACATGGAGGTAGTCGGAGGGGATTTGGGGAGTGCGGGAGAGTCAAAGGAAACACCTGAACCGAATGGGTTAAAAGGGCCGATGCTGGGTGCAAATTCGGAACCATGTGAGTGGAGTGAGAATACGAGCTGATTGGGGACGACGGTCCGCTCTCCGAGTCCCAACGCATGACATCTGCGAAGCCATCGCGTAGGATTGGTGCGTTTAGCGTTGGCACGGGTTCACTGGGGGTTGAGTATATTGGTAGACGCGGGACGTCAGCTGCGGTGACACTTTGAGAGTGGCCACGCCCAGGGGGAGGAAGCAATGTTAAGGGGTCAACAGAGATCTGGGGGTTCGAGCGTGCTCTGCGGAGCTTACGCAACGGCTGCGAGCGCGTGCTCGCCGTTGCATCGCCACTGCGAGAGGCCACACTGGGAAACATAGTGCCTGGGAGGAGCGCATGCATACTCATGCGGCTCTTACGAGAGGCGTTGCGCTCTGAACGGACCGTCAGGGCATGTGACCGACGGCGTGCCTGGCCCTGCCGTGAATCGGGAGACGAGGGAGGTTGTTCAAGCTGCATTGTCGTGCGCTGTTCGGCGTCAGCCGCTGGGGCAGATTGTCCTCGGTGCCTGAGGCGCGCGGTCAGGATCCTCGTAAAGATGAACGAGCAGCGTACGCACCCGACGCGATACATCTGCTTTCCATGCTGGTTTACAAATGCGGTGATGGCATATGGAGAGCGATTGTCTTTATCTATTTTGATGAAACGATCGTAGCGCTTCTTGAGTTCATGCGCAACTGGGCCACATGACGTCTCCACAAACGAGCCATCAGCTGTATCGAGGAAGCCATCATGCGGCGATGTCAGTAAAAAGAAGCAGGGAAGATGAAAAATAGGACTAATTGAGAATAGCACACATCCTGTGACGTTTCAGCGCACCCACGTGGTCAAACCCGAGGTAAATAACAAAAAGGGTGCCCGAAAATGGAAGCCCGGTTCGATACAGGAAGTGCGATCGAGCGCAAGGCGTTCCACGGGAAGAGGAGTACGTCAACTATATACCGACGTACTCCCATTTCATAACACAATGTACCCATGCACCGAGGTACGCTGTGCGACAAATGGCGATATATGCGCCCCAAAGCCGTGAGACGGAAATCGAGCACAAAAACTCACGCGCGATTGAAATGTCAGCAGAAGCTACCTCTGGCGGAAGATCATTAAAGTCTACGCCACTCCCATCCTCACTCACATCAACAAAAGTAAAGGAAGTCTGGGAGAGATTCGCGGATGGTGTGGGGATGGGAAGACGGAGGTGGGCACTACCTGGGAGTACCGAAGGCGGTTTGGTTGACTCGGAAGAAGTGCTCCCAGAAGCCAAAAGAGAAGAGGGGATAAGAGGGGAGGCGGGAGATGAGTAAGGACGGGAGTTGAGACATGAGATGTGTCGTCGTCGTCGTCTTCTGGGAGGCGAGGAGCCGGTGGCTGGGACATAATAAACGGTGAACGTGGGAAGGTGCGTGAGTAAGACGTCGAAAACTCAAGTTGAGGACGTGAAAATAGCCGTCTAGCAAGGCATAAGGAGAGGGTGAATGGATGGGGATGATAATGTCGCTGAGATCGCTTGCTGATTTTAGGCGGTACGAAGGACCGAACCGGGGAGAATCATGCCTCGGTGTTCAGTCCTCTGAAAATTAGACCCAAAAGGTCAGAAAGAATGGTCGATTTTGGTACAAAGGAAGCTTACAAGTGTCGTGGCTTGTGGATGGATGTCCTTCAAGTTGCCAAGCTTAGGGTATTTGTCCAGAAGTGTGACGCATAACGTCACACGTGACGAGACGCGACTTTTCCGTCACATCCCCACATTGATCGTGTTCCAGCAAGTCGCGCCGTCCTAGATCCGTTTCGAGGCCCCTTGTATCATACCTCACCCTCTCACGCGACCAGCAACATGTCGATTGTCACTATTAGAGTATAGGTTCTTGTCTTATATCTCTCATTACTTGACTTATGCACACCTTTCAGAATGTAGAGTTTCTCAACAACCCTGCTCGCTTTTTGGATCCCTACCACTTCCGCGTTACGTTCGAGTGTATAGCAGCTCTAAAGGAAGGTGCGTTGCATCGCATAGATCTAAATGCATCATAAACTGATACGTCGGTCACATTCAGACCTTGAGTGGCGTCTCATTTATGTCGCTTCGCCCGGCAATGCGGAACTTGATCAAGAGCTTGACGACTGCCTAGTTGGCCCGGTTCCTGTGGGTGTGAATGCGTTCGAATTTGAGGGATCCGCGCCATCCCCACAAAGTATCCCGCCGGAGGATGTGCTGGGCGTGGCAGCTCTCATCCTGACAGGATCGTACTGTGATCAAGAGTTCGTTCGCGTGGGATATTACCAAAATACAGAATATGACAATGACGAGATGAAGTTGGCACCGCCAGAAAAGATCCAGTTCGACAAACTGGTAAGAGATATTAGCGCAAAGCCAAGGGTAACAAGGTTTCAGATCAAGTGGTATGTGATTATAATTATGGGCATCAGATGTTGGACTGACACGCTGTGGCAGGGACGTCTCATCACAATCAGGAGCAGTGCCAGCAGCAGGGGCGGCAAGGTCAGCAGCTGTTCCATCAGCAAACGACCTAGAAGGTGACGATGAACCCCGGTCGAACGGAGCCGCGTCTACACCGTAATAGCGTACTGCCCCGGGATGGGCCGATTATCTATCAAATACCTTATAGTTGTAGTCATGTCATGTGTACTGTATCCATTGCTCGTGATGCGAACGTGATGCGAATACAGATGCCGGGATATGATCCGACCCACGTTGACACTTGACAGGGGCCTCAGCCATGACGTCATTTCTTCCCGGGTCTTATAAGGGCCTCGCTTGCCCCGCATTGCGCCGCTCTAACTCTCCTCGTCAATCAGACCATCATGGCCGACTCATGGAGAGACGGCATTTTGCTCAAGGTATTTCCCCCCTGTTTTTCTGTAATTCGTGTTCACAACCGGACTATTTACCCAGGTCTTGAACGTAATCGTCTATTTCCTCTACCTTGGCCTGAACATATCCACCATTCCCGAGGGGGTGTACACCCACGGCAAACAGACGTATATCACACCTGCTCCATGGGCATTCCTCATTTGGTCTGTACACCTGCATTCGTCCAGCGCTTGCTTACTTACCCTGATCCAGGTCTTTGATCCACTTACTCCTCTTGGGTACCATCATCTACCAATTTACCCCTGAAGGAAAGAAAGTCATAATCGATGGAATTTCCTGGCGCTTTGCGCTTCTGGCTGTTCTCAATTCCTTCTATGTGAAATCCTGGGCTTCTAGCCACTATGTGGCTGGTGCGTGCAGTCCTCGTGGTGGTTGTGCGTGGTAAGCTAACATGAGGCGCGTAGCATTCATTTTTGCCCTCCTTGTCAGTTCTGCCGTTACGGTGGGTAGCGTCTCGAAGAGTCTGTACACGCATAAGTCTCTGATGACAAAGCTCTTAGCACATCTACTACATCGTCAAGAAATTCCATACTCCTGCAAATCGCTTGGATGAACTCTTCGTACATCTTCCCTTTTCGCTTTACCATGGCTGGACGACTATCCTCGTGGTACTCACTGGATTTGAGGCTTTCGGTATCAATGCCCTGAAAGAGCCCGCTGGTGTCTGGACGAAAGTTTTCGTCTTCCTCGCACTGTAGGCATCCTCGAACTTTTTCTTCGCCGTACCTACCTTTTTCTCCTCGGCAGGTTCTTCTTCGAGGCCACCGCAGCTACATACGCATTCTCTACACCAGAAGGTGATCTCCCCGCTGCCGTCGCGATCACGTGGGCGCTCTTCGCGATTTTCGAACATCAACGAACGCCTTTCATTCACTGGTCCGCTCTTGCGTTTGCCATCCTGTCCTTGATTTGGGTGTTTAAGGGTGCCTATGGTCTCTACGCTACCTGGTGCCGCGGAGGCATTGTTCTCGAAGATGAGGAGCGAGCGCCTCTTACACGCTGAAATGAGGGTTCTCGTATGATCTAACCTGTTGTGATGTCAGTCCATGTTCATGTTTTTTTGAGATGATATGTACAGTGTGTTCAACTGTTGTCTGTGTTTGCTTAATTGCCACGTGAATTTCACTCTGAGCGATAATCGGAACGATTCGGAACAGGTGTTTTTGAACCTTTAATAAGTGCCAGGTGTTCATGCAACGTTCATGGGAAAGGGTTGTGTTAGTGCAGCACATTCGCACTGTCGAAAGCATAGCTGGGATATTGTATAGGAGTACAGTAGGTCACGAGACTATCACGAGCGCTGGTGTTGTTCCCACGTGACCCTGTTTATCGCGAGAGATGCGCGGGACAGCGGAGCGTGAATCCGACATCCCTTCATACCGGACTCCCATCATCCTTTTTCTCCTTCCTCCCTTGTGAGTGGTTATCACATCGATCGACCAAGTTCAGTTACCCTTGGTATCATCGGGTCTATCTTGTCCCACAGCCGTATTTCTTTTACTGTGCCAGGTGGAGTAACCGGTACCTATCAGCGGTAGTTCCGGAATGTCTTACGTGTCCTGGTTGGCAGTTCGCTCCATCATACTTTACAATGCCCCCAAAGGCGCGAAAGGTGGCAAGTCCAAAGTCAGTGAAGCCATCACAGTTGAAACCAAAGTCTTCCAGACCCGCAGTGCAAAAGCGGGTCTTCAGGTCTGTTATGTCCCCCTCGCACGTTTATATATGTATTAACTGATATCTAACGTGAATTACTAATAGTTTCCCGTTGGCCGAATTCACAGATATTTGAAGCAGCGCACGCAGAATAACGTTCGCATTGGCGCGAAAGCGGCGGTGTATACCTCAGCTATTCTCGAATATCTCACAGCCGAAGTCTTAGAACTCGCAGGTGCGCTGTATCTTTCAGTCCATCTTCCCATCATGTGCTTACGACCCCTGCGAGAAAGGCAACGCGTCGAAAGATCTCCGTGTCAAGCGCATCACACCTCGGCATTTGCAACTCGCGATTCGGGGAGATGAGGAACTGGATACCCTCGTGCGAGCTACAATTGCAGGCGGTGGCGTCTTACCGTTTATCCATAAGAGCCTGACGGTAGGGAAGGCTGGTGTAAAGAAGCCGGAGGGTATGCCAGCATGAGCTATGATGTCGTTTTCTGTCTTTGCAGTGGTTTGACGGATCAAATCGATCAAAAGGTCATGATACCGTAGTGCTTTGCTTCTTTAACGTTACTGTAACACCAGGTTGAGGTTAGTGTTAGCTTATGTGAAACGTTTGACAAATCGATGTTTGCTAGTCTTCCACCCGTGCATCTCCTTACTCTTCTCGCTCACGGTAACGGAGCATACACCAGGGAATGTCGCGCAACATAATATTCATGTCCACTCCACATCGGTATTTATCTCTGTTGACACCGGGCGCCTTGTGAGCAATGGCTAGGACCTGCGACTTGCTTTTCATGCTTGCGATCGACGATCGTTGAGTGGTGGTTCGTCGTGATGCGAGGTGTCGTCGAGGAACACTGATGCACGAGGTTCGTGACCGTTCGTTCTCCACTTTCTGCTCTCACCTTGTTTCTCCAATTCTTTTGGCAGCGGTTAAACCGTGCCCAGATCACAGTACCTCTGTCATAGCGACGTCGACGTCTCTTGAAGAGCGCACCGAAACATTGTTGGAGGATGCTGCACAGACTCGCCTGGCTTGCCATGGCATCACGCTCCTCCGTTCGATCTCGCACATGACATCCCCCGTGATATTTTACAACTTGTCGTCGCCAGCATCAACTCCCTTCTCATGCTCATGACCATGTGACTCGTTTCTTCGTGTCTGAGTCTTCGTGATGATCAACCATTCGACAATCGCGTTCCCCCTCTTCTTGCTTTGTCCGGACAGGAAGGAAGGGGGATTCGTGACCGGTGGCGCCGCCTATCATCGTCTTCGGTTCGGTCCTCCCAGTCATCGGCCAGAAGACGAGGGTACCATCGACACGGTGGTGAAGCCTTCATTGGCTTCATCCACACGCCCAAACACGCCATAAATGCCATCGGCTGCCTCTTCAGTACACCTGCGCGCGAGGGCACGAAGCGCCCTTTCCTGTTGGCGTTAGCCTGTCGCGCTTCGTTCTGATCCTCGATTTGGATTTGTTGGGAAAGACTGATGGAGTATAATAAGTATGTGATGCTGTTCAGACGGTTGAAATGGTTGACAGCTCACTTCACACTGCAGTTTGATTTCTGGGTTCGAGGAGTTGCCTCGTGTCTCACATTAGACTCGGAGACGGTCGTTCAGTACTTTCAGTGCCGACTCGGAGTTGAGAAGGGATGTCCAATATCTTGAAAGGCAGAGTTCCGTACCGTACTATAACAGCTACAGGCTCAAGTATCCGAACGCCTTCCCGCAAGCGCTTTCTCTATTTTATAGAAACTTCTGTGCAGTCAATCGGCCGACATTTTCTCTCTTTCTCAGGTCTCACAGGTTTCGTTGGCTTGCTGTGCCCACGCCTCTCCTCTGCATATCGTTATTACAATCGCGCTGCTATCTGATTGTCGTCCAGTGAATTCCGTTATCTCACACTCAGTCGAGCGCGCGCTGAACCCCAGCGCTTAACCGTCCTTCTCCCAATTACGCCCGTCTTTTTAGGCAATCAGTTTGCGTAGACATGAGGCATCGATATCGATAAGCGAGGCTGTGAACCACCCCTCCGTTTCAGCTCTACCACCGCATCGCATTCTCTCATCTCTTCCCGAACTAAACTCCCCTTTCCAAATCCCACATTTCTTCCTATTCCTGACATGGGTGACCAGTTGGCATCGTCTCACTTACAAGTGCTTTTTGAGCTTGCGTTGCAAGACTACGAAAAGCAGACGGGCATAGCATTGGCAAAGCATCCACTCGCCACCAAGCTCCAAAATTGTGACACCGTGGAGTCCGTTATCGCCATTCTTCATGAACAAACTCAAGCCTTCAGTGAATTTCGGGAAAGAGACAAAGTCTTAAAGCCGCTCAAGAGCGCCGTATCGATTCTGTGTAAACTTTCTTCCGCCGCCAATTCTGGTCATTCTATTGGCCTGGTACGTCCGTAGGTGTTGACCGGGTACTCAACGTTCATAACCCTCATCCTACAGCATTTTCCACCTGTGACAGCAATACACACAGGCCTCGCCGTCCTATTCTCCGTATGTCCCTTTCTCTATTCCCTAATCGCGCAACTTCGTGACATCCAAGTCTATCAGGCGGTCAAGGGCACCATTGATAGTTACGATGGATTGGTCATCTTGCTCGAGTCTATCGATCACTTTCTAAATCGCCTCGACATCTATACGAAGGTCTCTCCTACAGACACTATGAATGAGGTACTTGTCAAGATACTCGTTGAGTTGCTGTCCACGCTTGCGTTGGCGACCAAACAGATTAAAGAGGGGACACCAAGTAAGCCCGTCTTCGGCGATGTATTATACCACCTAACTCAATGAAACACAGAAAAATTTCTCAAGAAGCTCCTTGGAGTTGGAGAGAAGGACGTCGGGGCAGTACTTCAAAGACTGGACCGTCTCACCCAGGACGAGGCTCGGATAACCGCAGCACAGACCCTCGAGGTCGTTCACGGTCTTTTCCAGAATATGAAAAGGGTAATGGACGGTGAGCAAATGCACCAGTCTTTTCGCCCGCCGGGTGTTGAGGATGCTTCCGTTTAGATTGCGAGACATCTGTTGTCCATCTAAGGGATATCCTCAGTACGTTTTGCAGCCCACAATCAAGCGACTTTGTGTCTGACCTATCATAAGAAATTATGCAAGAACTCGTGAACAATCGGAACAAGTCAGAGCGTCAGTCATTTTTAATGTTGCGAAAGCCGACTGGAATCACCGAGATTATCTCGCAGGCGACAGCTTACAGCAAAATATTTCAAGGTGGCTATCACCACCTGATCCTTGGAAGAACCACCATATCGCCTGTGAATCACGCCACCCAGGATCTGCAGCGTGGTTCATTCAGGGCAACACATACTCAGAATGGAAAGCGTCCGAGGGCCCAAGTTCTCTTCTATGGGTTCATGGGAAACGTCCGTTAATGTTTAATTCTTACGCTTTTACCTAGACTTAAATTCTCTTTTTCACAGCGGGCGCGGGAAAAAGCGTTTTTTGGTATGTCAAACTTCTGATATTCCCAATTCAGGAACTTATCGTGGTGTCTAGCTCCACAATCATCGAAGATGTCGATGACATGCGGAAAGCCGGACTCGCGTCACTCGCGTTTTTCTACTGTGATTTTAGGGAAGAAGAAAAGACAGGCCTCCGTGGATTACTCCCATCGCTACTAGTCCAGCTTTGTCATCAATCCGACTCCTACTATAACGTGCTTTCCAAGTTCTACTCGGAACACACCAACGGTTTACGTCACCCTAGCGATAGGGCACTTTTGGAATGTTTAAAGGACCTACTTAAACTCCCTCGACTACCCCCCATGTACCTCATCGTGGATGCTTTGGATGAATGTCCAAACATACCTGCCAGCCGATCCCCCCGTGCCAAAGTTTTAAACCTCATAGAGGAGCTTATTAATTTGCAATTCACAAATCTGCGCATATGCGTCACCAGTCGGCCCGAGACTGATATCAAGGATATCCTCGATCCCCTAATTCCCCGCTATGTTCCCCTTCATGACGAGACAGGACAAAAGAGAGACATCGAGGAGTACATCAAGTCGACCATTAACACGCATAAAAAAAACAAGAGGTGGAAAGTGGATCACAAGAAACAGGTCATTGACGTCCTCACACAAAAAGCCGACGGGATGTAAGTCGTCAATACTATCAACAAATTCTTAATGACACTTGCTCATCTCTGATGTAGGTTCAGATGGGTGGAGTGTCAGGCGGACTACATCTGCGGCTGCGCCCCAGCTCATATCCAGTATGCACTGGCCGACTTGCCAGAGACGCTGGACGAGACATATCAGCGCACGTTGCGAGAGATCAATAAAGCAGATTGGGAATTTACCCATCGACTATTTCAGTTCATTTCAGTGGCTTCCCGCCCGCTTCGCGTTGAGGAGCTCGCCGAGTTGCTTGCATTCGATTTCAAGGCAGGACCAATTCCGAAATTTCAAGAGGATTGCCGCTCGGAAGATCCTGTGGATGCGGTGCTGTCTACATGCCCCAGCTTCCTTGCCATTGTCGATTTTGGATATCCTTCCAGAAAAGTGATACAATTCTCTCATTTTTCGGTTAAGGAGTATTTGACATCCGCCCGCCTTGCTGAAGCGACCGACACTGTTTTCCACCGTTATCATGTTTCTATGACACCTGCGCATACCCTCGCCGCACAAGCCTGTTTGGGCACTCTGCTATACCTTGATAAGGATGTCGTCACCTGGGACAGTCTGGAGAAATGCCCTCTCGCTGAATATGCTGCGGAGCACTGGGCTGACCATGCCCTGTTCGAGGGTGTGTCACAAAGAGTCGAGGATGGGGTGAAACAATTGTTCAACCCAAACGAACCACATCTGGCGATCTGTGTCTGGATACATGACCCGTGGACGCGAAACCGAGCCGAAACTCATGAACGGCTGTTTCCACCTGTTGGAACACCCTTGCATTATGCCGCTCTTTGGGACCTACATCTCATAATCAAGTTCCTCATCATTGAGCACTCACAGGATGTGCACTCTCGAAGCTTCACCAACGATGTGACCGCATTGGATCTAGCCTCGCACCTTGGACACGTGAAAGCTACTCGCATGCTCATTGAGCACGGCGCGGATGTGGCATCCCAGAACAAGGATGGGGAAACAGCATTACATCTCGCTTCGCGATCCGGGCAAGTGGAGGTCAGCCGCATGCTTATCGAGCACGGTGCGGATGCGGCAGTCCAGAACAAAGATGGGGAGACAGCATTGCATTTTCCGTTGACCCGATCCTATTGGCAAATCCAAGAGGGACATGTAGAAGTCGCTCGCGTTCTTATCGAGCACGGTGCGGGTGCGGCTGCCCAGAATAAGGACGGGGAGACGCCATTACATCTGGCATTACGAAACGGGCACATGGACTTTGCTCGCGTGCTAACTGAACGCGGCGCGGGTGTAGCAGCTCAGAACAAGGACGGGGAGACACCATTACATCTGGCTTTGCGATATGGACAAGTGGAAGTCGTTAACATGCTTATTGAGTGTAGCGCGGGTGTGGCAACCCAGAACAAGGATGCGGAGACACCATTACATCTGGCGTTGCAAAACGGGCAAGTGGAAGTCGCTCGTATGCTTATTGAGCGCGGCGCAGATGTTGCAACCCAAAACAATTACGGGGAGGCACCATTACATCTGGCATTGACTTCATCAATTCTGCCAATGACGTTAGACTGGAAGGAGGGACAAGTGGAAGTCGCTTGCATGCTCATTGAGCGCAACACGGATGTTGCAGCTCGGAACATGTACGGCGAGACACCATTACACATGGCGTTGCGAAACGGACAAGTGGAAATTGCTCATATGCTTATTGAGCGCGGCGTGGATGTGGCAGCCCAAAACAAGAACGGGGGGACACCATTACATACGGCCTTGCAAAACGGACGGGTGGGAGTTGCTCGCATGCTTATTGAGCGCTGCGTGGATGTGGCAGCCCAGAACAAACACGGGGACACACCATTACATCTAGCATCGGAACTCGGTCAAGTGGAAGTCGTTCTCATGCTTATTGAGTGTGGCGCGGATGTGGCAGCCCAGAACATGTACGGCGAGACACCATTACATCTGGCGTCGCAATACGGACAGGTGAAAGTTGCTCGCATGCTTATCGAACGCGGCGCGGATGTGGCAGCCCAGAACAAGTACGGGGGGACACCATTACTTTCGGCGTCGAGGCAGGTTTCACATCCTTTCGAACTACCGGGACTTGCAGAAATTTCTCGCATACTCCTCGAGCAAGGCGCAGATGTAAATGCCGGGAACAAGGAAGGATTGACTCCATTTCGTCTGGCATCACAAAATAGGCATGCGGGAGATACACGCGTACAAGTCCTTCTGGAGCATGGTGCAATTGATTCTGGTGATGGAACTGGAGGATTGGAGAAGACCTCTTCTTAGGTTCGTTGGCTCGGACTCGAAAATGGACTTAAACTCGAAAAGGGCATCCCCATCTTCCATTTTAGCCGCATATCATTCCTCCACACTTACTACGGACGTGAGGCATGTATATATCTTGAGACATCTGTGCTGTACAGTAGATGGACCATCGAATACTTCCTCTCCAAAACTCCCCTGCGATCGAACTAATTATCGGCCCAGACCCAACACAATAATTGGCACAAAGACAAAAACAAAACAGCCGAAGGACTAACCAGCCGCGGCAAGTCCCCGATAAGACCTCATACAAAGTCTGGGACAAAAGTCTCCCGGACGGTCGATCTCATGAACAGCCTCGACCTTTATTATCTCAAACGACCCTGTGCCCACCGAGCTCCCAAGCTCTGTGCTTTGACTTTGCACGTGAGACCTCGCATCTTAGTCTTAGGCTCGCTCAACACTGCGTCTAACTTTAAAGCAGCAACTTGCGCGTGAGCATCCACTTCATAAGTCTTTGGTCGGACAAGAGCACGGCCAAAACGACCGGACCGGACCGTGCGTGCGTTGTTATCAGACGCGGTCAACCACCGCTCACGCTGCTTGCTCAGGTGCGTTAAAAGATGTTGACCCTGTGCTCTGAAAAAATACGCAGATGTGATGGATCCACACCATGAGTAGGACACCGACTCTGCCACGGGCAGATTGCATTCATAAGAGAGAATACTTGCCAGATAGATATGGGTGCGGATTTCAGGGAAGACAGCATACCAGGCGAACAACCCTTTCCGATGGCTGCAGAGAAGGCACAGAGGAAATTCACGGTTGGATCGATCAACTCAACCTGACAGTGAATGTTCCAATCGTTGTAGTAATAGAGCCACCTCGCCTTCAATCAGCTACCTCGAGACTAATCTAGCCACCGGAAGTACTGCTGAATGGAGCCAGAAGAATTGCGGCCTGGAACTGGGTGGCGAGAGGAGTAAGCTTCTATTTTAAGGCATTAATGAAAGGGTGGACTTGGCATTATAAGCACACATGACACTCTTGACAACATCAGGAAAACACATTTTTTCTTAAGGCATCTTAAACATGCTTAAATATACTTAAATGTCCTTAGACCCTTCTTAAATTTGCTTAAATCAATGTCTAAGAAGCTTTAAGTGTATCTAAGAAAGGTTAAGCAAGATAAGAAAAACTGAGTTTTCCTGATGAAGACTCTGAGGGGAAAGTAATAAAGCAATGAAAATAACTTGTGAAACGACTAGTTGATACTAGGGTGCCCCAGCAAATGGGGCAAGGTCCGACCGATGACAGTTTTGAAAAAGACATGAACGAAATCAAATTTTAATTACAACTCATACCATCACCTTAATTTTCAGCCTTCTGCTTCCCTTTTGAATGCGTTAACAGGCCTGATGGTAAAGTCCTGGATGTATGCTGTTCTCACAATAAGGAGAACCAGCAACTTCAGAGGTGTCAATCAATGTTGTCCCCAGAAGGATCAGATCAAGCTGGACTCTCGTCGTTGAGCATGTCTGGCACAGACATAGGACGCGATGAAGTGGCAGACACCGATCTGCGAATGAGCCAAGTATATGGTCTTGTAAACTAATACAAAGCAAACAAAAGGCGCTCATGATGGTCCCTCTGCCGCTTTGCTCGGACCTGCTTTCTGTTCAGCAGATGTGGACACACCCAGGTCCCAGAGGAACAGAGCGTGGCCCGTACTTGCGCTGTTTGCAGGTGGCTGGTTGTGGAGTTTCAGTTGTGGACAGCTGCGGTTCAGTTTGGGCAGGGAGAGCCCAAGCAGAACTACAGAACATGACAGATTCAATGCTGATGATTATCTGACCTGTTGCATGTAGCTGTTCGTGAAATTTATCTATTATTCATCAGGAAAAAATATTCCAATGGTAGAACAAGCATATATTACATTGCTCCTGTAGAGAATGTAGTGTCCCTGTAGACTGAGTAGGACTAGTAGTATGTCACATTTTACTGGAACTACTAAAATTGACCTAGGGTTTACTGCAACCACTGAAATTGATCTTAGTTACTGGACCTACTAAAATTGACACTTTTACATATACAGTAGAAATTGTCATAATGCATAACATCCGTTCCAGCCAAAAAGCAATGCATTATGAGATTTATTCACTATCATGAATGTCACATTTTGTGACACCGTGATGGGCTCGATGAGTGACAGTGCTGCGTGACACAATCTACTTCCATAGACTATCCAGTGTTACCTGCCTCGCATTCTCGATCCTCTTTTGCACCAACTCGGCTCGAAAACGTCGCAAATTTATCGACAAATCCAGAGAATTTCCAACCCCTGTCCCAAGACACACATTCTCAAGCTGCCTGCAAATCTCGATGATTTCTGTGGTTTCCAGGCCATCTTGTGCGACATCCTCCTCACTGTCGTCTTCCGACACGACCTCTTTGACATCACTGCATTCCAAGGCCTGTTCATGATGGACTTGGGCAATGATGTCGCTGTCATTCATCATGGTGGATCTGTTGAGTGAGTCTTGATTTTCTTGTTCTTCGACAGGGTTGACCAATTCCTCAATTGTTATAAGTGGACCAAATATCTGGTTCCAACTCCTCAGTTCTGCAACAGATGTCATAAGATCTGCCTCAAGGCTTGCACACTGAGTGGTAGGCGTATGCAGGGGGAATATAGTCGGTGTGGCACATGGATTTGGACATGAGGTAAGATGGAGTTTCTTAATGCTTTCGAGAGCAACGCTGGTGTCATTTTTAGCAGCCATGACTGCATCGGATGCCGGTCTCCATTCTCTGTCGACATATTGACCCTTGAAGTGATCCTTCAGGGCTTGTTCAGCTTCGGGTAACCCCATGTCTGTGGTGGCAAACTCCTTGAGAATTGCCCAGGCAGCTGTAGCTTGGGAATCTGAAGAGGTGTGTGCAGTGCGTGCCAGAGGGAGATGGAACACAATAGGTGGGCATTGTATCTTGGTGTGGTCCCAACAATGCTCAATTGTTGTTGGTGAAATAGAATCCCAAGCATTCTTTGCCATAAGCATGGCTTCGAGAAGCGTGAGGTTGTATATGTCGCATTCTTTTGCGTCGTCAAGCAGAAGCACACGCCGACAAAATGCACAGCGATAATGTGCCTTGAAGCATCAGATTACACTAGCATCTAGGGGCTGAACAAATGCAGTCAAATTTGGTTCAAAGAATGCGATCTGGACGTTTATGGGTTGGTAATTGATATCATGGCCTGAAAAGTTGTCGAGCGTCAAGCAGACATTGCGATTTTGCTCACGCTGT
>WTXL01000164.1:0-56270 GCA_022376525.1 Russula vinacea | reverse complement strand
CGAGGGGTAAATGGAGTACATCATTCCTCCGACTCTTTATGCCTGCCTGGGGTCTGCAACGAACCCTTGGCAACTTCATGAGGACGGCTCAACCTTCTTGATAACTTTACAAGTCATCCTCGATACTGTATACCAAAATTGGGATATAATATCAAATCTGGTGATAAATTATACTGCATGGTTTGTACGCACCATATTTGTCTGTAACAACTAACTCTTTATCAGGCTAACGACCGTTGAATGAGAAACGGACATATTTCGGCCGCGAGACTTTGAAAATTGTTTCATCTTTTTTTGGCACCAAAAATATGCTGGGCATCCTCACAAAATTGCGACTTACACAGCATGGGCTACCAGGAGTAACGGCCCTTCCATTTGGGGAATACCTACGCCCATAGGCTGTGTTGATTCCGAAGACCACCCTGCTTATGTCGTAAGATAGTTTTCATTTCCGCTACAAATCATTTCTGATGTACACCGCTTCAGCGCCCAGACAATATATTCGAATCGACATTTATAATCCAGCTTGTTTCGCCTTTCTTCAGATGGTGCGATGGTACTTGCCACGACTATGGCCGCCTTACAGGAGCTCTTGCCATGGCAGCTGCAGGTGTATGGACCACGTCTCTTTTAGTTTTCTGTGTAACTTACTGTTATCGCTTTAGGTTGAACGCGCTTTTAAAATGTATCATTCTGGTGAACGTGTCAATGTTGGCCAATTTTCCCGCGAGATGGTTGGCCATATGATCGAAGACTATGGGGCCAATGTGAAGGCTCTAAGCGAGCGACGTTGGTTGAGGATCATGGACATCATCGGTATAGCCCAAATTACCGAGGACCTCCCAAGGCCAAATGTGTCATCTATGCAACAGAAACGTCACACCCTTTATGTCGCAAGCAGTCCCCTGCAGAAGAATGAAGCATGGTACGTTTTTATTACTCTGATGTTTGACAATCTAATAATGTGTCGACGCTTGTCCACAGGCTTCAAAGTGCATGCTCACGATCGCAATTTTGTTGCCGTCTCAATACCACCTTCGTTTTCACACCAGCTTTCATTAAATTTCCCGATTCTTCCAAGTATGTTTTCAGTACCCTGATGTTTGATAATCTAATGACGCTTGTCCACAGGCTTTTAAAATCCATGCTCATGATTGCGAATTTGTCGCCATCTCAATACCACCTTCGTTTTCACACCAGCTTTCATTGAATTTCCCGATTCTTCCTGATTCTTATCTACTGATTTCTATGCCTGCATTATGTGGTTTTGGTTTACATGTTACACAAGCGCGTTGTCGTACCAGTAGCCCCCCAGCATTGTGCCTTAATCTAGTATTATCTACAATATACAGTGCAAATCTAATCTATGCCGTTTGCGGTCATGACTTTCACATGAGTGCTTGTTATGATAAACCTGGTATTTGTAAGCAATGTGCCAATCACAAATTCATAAATAATATCTTTAATAAAAAAACCCTTTTTCTATCAGTTAAGTTTGGACTTATCATATTGTTAACTTGTCACATCTTGTCAAGCAAACAATACATCGAACTTGTCGAAAATTGGACCTACCTTGTTTTGCTTGTCGCTTTTTGACTTTTGTGGCTTTTTTGGCTTGTACAAGCACTAAAAAGCACCAAAAAGTAAAGTGCAGGAATACTGATGTCATATATTGACTCGCTCTGGTTACCGTCAATGTTACGTATGGACGATACGTTCTCACGTTTTGAGATAACCCAAAAAGAAGACTGAAAGGGTTTCTGTATCTAGAGAGATAAAGAGTCTACTTGAAATGCTTTTGGGTCGCACTGTATGTTGTGTAAAGCTAGTTCAGCGGAACTAGGTCGTTTGAGACAAGGGGTTTAGAGTCCGAGGGGTTCAACACGAGAACTGGGGAGTCAAAGGTACTGATATTGAGGGCAATCCTCAGAAGATCAAGTCTGAGGTCTACTGGGTACAAAAGGCGGTCTTATATACATGAGAGGAGGCTGCGCATTGACTGTGCATTCCTGCAGAATGACTGTGCAATGCTGCATGTATACTACTGCGGACTGTGCATTACTACGGACTGTGCTTAAGGCGCAGTCGACTACGGAAACTGTGCAACTGTGCAAACTGTGCAACTGTGCAACGCGAGAATGAAGCGTGGGAAAGGATCTTACATATAGAGACAGGGGGTGGCTGAGACAGGAGTTCAGACACCTTGTGAAAACGACTAAGTCGTGAGTCACGTGATGACTGCACGTGATATGTCACTTGAGGAATAAGCGTGACGATGCATGTGATTAGGTTCTCGGGAAATGAGCGCCTAAGTGAGCGTCTGTCTTGGCGTCTATTTGGGCGTCTAAGGAGAAAATGAATTGGGCATCTTAAAGCGGTCCGTGAGATCCGTAAGGGAGGTTTCGTAACATGCGGTGAGACAGAGATGCAGTGAGATGGAGATGGGGTGAAGGAGACCCAGGTGAGGGTGAAGGTGAAGGAGACCGGGTGAGGAGACCGGGTGAGAGCAAGGGCTTGAGGAAGACGGTGAGGTGTCAGCGTGAGGGCATCCTTCCCATTAAAGTGGGGAGGATGCGGTAGACATTAGCCCGAGGTAAAAGAGGAGGAGGGAGGACTTAGTGAATAGTGAATAGTGACAACTTGAACTCGAACATTGAACATGTGATGTTCAATTTGAGCGCGTGACATCGTCGACTTAGCCATTATTACGGTGTATCGCATCTCCTGCACTGTTCGTATATTCTCGCCCATCTCCCTGACGCTTGAACATCATAACCCGTATTTCTGGGTCAACCAGACACCGACTCGGACCAAGACTCAGACCATGAGGTCTACAAACAGTGTTTGGGCCCATCAGGTCTCAATGCGGCGCCAAATCTGGGTGACTTTGGGGCACCTCAGTACAACACCGGCCATGAGCCCTACCCTGCCTGGGGGAATGAATGCTTGATCCCACTTTTGAAGGAGAAAATAGAGGACATATTTTTTGACCTCCAGCAAAAGTTTGGCTTTCAAAGAGATTCTATGCGGAATATGGTGCGTTTCGAACATTGCACGCCACGCCATCTGGCACTTGTTGCTTATACCTACCACAGTTCGACTTCACGATGCACCTGCTTGACAGCCGTGCGTCACGCATGTCCTCCACCCAGGCACTCCTCACACTTCACGTGGATTACATTGGGGGGCTGCACGCAAATTACCGCAAGTGGTACTTTGCTGCCTGCCTCGATCTCGACGATGCCGTCGGTCATACTCAAAACCCAGGCCTTCAGCGCCTCCGCTCTAAGCGGGGCAGTGGCCACAGCCATTCTGAGAACTGACTAGTGTTCTCAAACATTGGCGTTGGGCGATGAACATGTGCCAATACGACCGTGCACGTCAGATAGCCCTTTACCTCACACACCTGCAATCTCATGCCTCGAACCCCTCACGCAAACAGCCAATGACTCAAATACATTCCTCAGCGCAGGTCCTATTCGTTCCCGAGTGCCTCTGCTTTATCTTTAAATGTGTGGACTATCACTGCTCTCCCGAGTGCCAGAATCGTGTCGATCCCATCCCGGTTCCACTCAGGTAAGCCATGTGTGGTTCAAAAAATGCGATACCTGACCAGCCTCATCAGTCATTTCTTCCCGCTTCTAGCAGGGAGCTAGAAATGACAAGTAACCGCAAATTGCAGGTGGGCCCATCCCAGCGGAAAAGTACAAATTCCCGCTCCAGGGCATGGGCCCATCTTTATAAACTCCCACATGTAGTGGGTGGGCCCATCTCATAGCTTATATGAAATATTACGTTCTCACTGTATGGGCCCATGCCCACCTATGCCCAATAGATATATTATCCACTATTTACGTATCGGCCCATCAATTTGCCCATATATTAAATTACGCTGACTAAGAATGGGCCCATTTAATGGGCTAATATATATATACGCTTTTAGCGGGTGGGCCTAGAAAGATGTTATATATTGAATGTACATTTAAATCGTATAGGCCCATGTTAGGATATTAAAGTGTTATACTTAGTATGTGCTATTAGTGCATGGGCCCATGGCATAATTATATATTGGAAATACGCTTCTAGCAGATGGGCCCAGTATAAAGGCATATACTAAATACACGGTATAAAGGGATGAGCCCAAACTTTGATTGTTTATTAAATATACCATTTTAATGACTGGGCCCGTAATAAAGTATTACATAGAATATACCTTTTCAATGAATGGGCCCATACATATTTTATACACTGATTGTACCCTTTTAGTGGCTGGGCCCATAGTATAATTATATACAGAATATGCACTTGTAATGCTTGGGCCCATAAAACAGTTTATACAAGAATGGCGTTTACATTGCATGGGCCCTATAATAGTTATATATATAATACATGCTAATATTGTCTGGGCCTATTCCAGAGTTTATATGCAATCTACGTTTGCATTGCATGGGCCCATTATGTATTTATACATTAATTGTACGCCAATAATGCCTGGGCCCATAATATTATTATATACAGACTATCTGCTTGTAATGAATGAGCCCATCAAACAGTTTATACAAGAATGGTGTTTACATTGCATGGGCCCATATTTAAATCATATATGATGTACACACTTCTAGTGGATGGGCCTTATAATAGCTATATAATATGTGCTAATATTGTCTGGGCCCATTCCAAAGTTTATATGCTATCTACGTTTGCATTACATGGGCCCATTATGTACTTATAAATTGATTGTACGCACATAGCGACTTGGCCCATACTCTGAAGTATACTAAATCTCCGCTTAGATTGCATGGGCCCAAAAAAATTTATATATAACATATGCCTTCTAAATGAATAGGCCCATAATAAAATTATATATAATGTACACACTTCTAGTGGATGGGCCTTATAAAAGTTATATATATAATATGTGCTAATATTGTCTGGGCCCATTTCAAAGTTTATATACTATCTACGTTTGCATTGCATGGGCCCATTATATACTCATAAATTGATTGTATGCACATAGTGACTTGGCCCATACTCTGAAGTATACTAAATCTCTGCTTAGATTGCATGGGCCCAAAGAAAGTTATATATGATATATGCCTTCTAAATGAATGGGCCCACAATAATGATGTATACTTTATATCTGATTTCAATTTATCGACCTATAATATAGCGTATATAGAATAATCACTCTTTCCACATGAGCCCTTCTTAGACTTATACACTGAATATGCACTATTACGGATTGGGCCCATAAAAAGATCTCACTCTGGACATGTTTATTGGATGGATCTGGTCCATGTCATGGTTCCATCACAAAGGAGTGCCCATCATCTCTTATCATTTTGCAGGACAAATACTCTTTCTCTGGATGGTGCAAAAACATGTGATATATATGTTGTCAGTGGCCCACTGTGCTCAACCCCTTTGGCTTCTCAGCTTTCTACCAGCATTAGCAGTGTCAGTCTCCAAGGCCCTAACTGTGCGGCCCTTGACCCCCTTTCCCTTCTTATACCTGTGTCACAATATTAGCATGAAATAGATGTTGGGTATAAAATTAGACATACTTTGGGATTCTCTCCTTGTTCTGGGAATCTTCATTGGGGGGTGCCTTCCTTTTGCCTGATCCACTTTCTTTGCCTTTGCCTTTGGCCTTCATGGCACGCTTAGCTGGCTAAAGCTGTTGACCCCAAATTTCTGACAACCTATGGGCAGAATCAATTTCCAGGGGAGAGCCCGTTAGCCAGCTTGGAGCATCCTCAGGCAATTCCTCATTGAAGTGGGCCGCAGTGATGTCTTGAAAAGCCAGACCCATAGACAAGACGACAAGCTCAGCATCTGTACCCATCTTGCTCCATTCCTCATGAGCCAACTGGAATAGAGGGAGGAGGGCTCCAACCTGGTGAAATTCACCAGGGAGATACATTGAGGACAACTGCCAATTGCCCCAGTTGGGGAGATTCTGAGCAGGAAGACCATCTTCTTGCTAGATACAGTGGATGTCAGATTGGATAAATCCCACCTAGAAGGACACTTACTACTTCCCTGGAGGACAGATGATCCACAAATTCGGTGTACACCAAATCTGAGGATAGGGTACTCAAGAAGTCAATCTTGGAACTGGGGGAAGAGGCATGTGCAGCTGGGCTGTGTGGGTGAGGGGTTTCTGACTTTTTATTGTCAGCTTTGTCTTCATCGTCGTCGTCGTCATCATCATCGTCATCTTTGTTGTCATCTTTATTGTCCTCCTCTTCTTAGTCTTCTTTGTCCTCCTCTTCATCCTCTGCTCCATGTTTGGCTTTGTCTTTATCATCATTATCCCTGTCGTCTTCCTCTTCTGACACATGTTGTGGGGAAGGACGGGGTGCCTTCTTTGGCCGACCGGGATGAGCCTTAGCATGACGAATATTCAGAGCAGCACTGGGATAAAAAATAAGAGGCCGAGAGTTGGCCTTCTGTCTGCGGGTCCAGTGTTTCCATAAGGCTTCAATGTCAGAACATTGAAGTTTGAAAGGGTCAAGAAGATGCATGTCTTCAGAAAAAGAATCTGAACTGATGAGGTCATGTTGTTCATCTAGGGAAAGATCCTTCCAGGGCACCTTGGCATGACTGTCACATGTAAAGTGGCCTATAAAATGTTTAATAGATGTAAGTAGGTGTCAGGGAGTGACAGACTCACAATAGGTTGCGGTCACAAATGCACGCATGGTATCTTTGCATTCTTGTGAAGTCATATCACCCATCTTTGGAAGCAAAGGCCATCCCAGAGTGGGATGAGATTCAAAGCTGACAATCTTGTGGGGCTTCAAGATGGATCTTTCATTGGTGGATGTGTCACTTTCATCCCCATCATGATCTGCCAAAGTGCATGAATAAATTACATATCTCACAAGAATGACTAATGCTTACTAAAGTGGGCTTGTGCGTATTTTGACCATGAGTCCCAGGTGCATAGTTTCCACATTGGCATGACCTCTGTGAACGGATCGCCTTGTCGTGGCTTGGTTTGAAATCTAGGAGAGTTCATCAATAATGACCTAATAATTGGATGTAGATCATACTTGGAAAGGGCAATGGTACCCTCTGGTTTCTCATATGCAGCCATGAGAAAGATTTGGGCACCTGTGCGGTGCTGCACGTCATCAAGAAATGACCAAATTTCATCTGCCAATGACCTTTCTGCATTTCTAAGTTATAAATAAGGTCAGAAAATCATCTACATGGTATGAATGATACTCATGCTCTCTGTACCTCCCTGGGGACCTCATTGCTGGTCCATTCCTGTGCTGTTTTCTCTGCCTCCGCAAGGTCATCCTCTGTAAGATTTTCAATAATTGCCATTAAGGCAGCGGGATAAAATTTAAGTTATTTTGGTTGGCCAGAAGTTGCTTTTGTTTGCTTTGAAATCAAGGCATGAATTTGGGCTTTGTGAGTGACCTTGATGACATCTCTAATGCTAAAGGGCTTCTTGTTCCCTTTCTTGGGAACTGCTCCCTCAGGACTCTTCTTTTTGGAAACATTGTTTCCAAACCAGTTCCAAATTTTCTGAAAATGTATTACAGAATGTTCTACAGGCAGGTGTAGAGGAGACATACATCATCAAGGTTCTCAGGACCCTCCTCATCCTCGCCAAATGTTCCCTCAATCTTATCTATAATCTCCTGAATGATCACCTTTTTCTCCACCCTGCCCTTTGACTTAATCCAGTCATCGGTGCGAGACTTGAGGACCTTGGTGTAAGGCTTTGACCAGCTTCTTGGCATGATGATGGAAGATTGAGTGTGGATGATATGATGACGATAAAAGATGTTTTTGCACGGAGTGGTCGATTTGGCTGGCCCACTTGCTCAGCACGGGCTTTATATATGTGAAATGAATGTGATCAACAAAAAAAATTGCGATCAACAATGTCATGTGACGTTGCACATGATCTCTGATTTGTAAAAAAACCGAGAAAAACATATTTCATTTTATTAAAAAAAAATCAAAGGGGACAAGAGGACCTGCTCCATCACAACTTGGTAGGGTTTCGAAGGAAGAACTCTTTGCTTTCCTCTATGTGTCATGTACAATTAGTATGCTTGTTTGTATTTAAAGATGATGCAAAGCTACACACCAATAAATTGAGGAGACGCCTTGACCAGATTCTCCGCACCTTCAAACTCCTCACGAGTCATGCCCACATCATCCCAAAACCTGCTGACAAGATCCGCAGCCGTAACTTGGTCTGCCGCTACCCACGAAGATAAACTGTCTGGGTATTGGAACCACTAAAGGCAACATTTGAGTTATTTCTGAGTATTTACCAAAGGTAATATGGTGACACTCACCCGCAACAGGTACTTTAAAGAAATTCATCAATACATCTTCATATACAAGAGAAGACATTACCCACCTCCAACTGACCCTTTGCCACTCTCGCAGCTTTGATATATACTGTAGATAGATAATTATCCACAGTACTTCTGACCCATCCAACAAATGCTTACCGATAAGCCACTTGCCAGGAGTGATATCTTCTTGTTGTTTATTGATATTATCAGGGTTCATAGTTAATTTTGTGTTAGGAACCAATCGCGCCTTTGATCTGGATTGATTCAGATAAGATAACATTGTTGCAACAGAATCAAATAAGAACTTACCGACGAATTCCTTAGAAGCCACCCTTCTATCATTGATTTTCATCCGGGATCTTCCTCCTCTGAACTCCCGCCAAAAGGCATCAAGGAGAACAGAACCTTCGAGATCTTTATGAAATTCCACGACATTTTCCGCACACTCATACCACTGGAAATGTCACTGTTTGCAATATATATAACTCATATAGGATAGTTCACAAACATGAACAGTATACTATACATCTGTGTCAAATTTTGAACATTTGTGAATAACATGAACACCACGTACTTGGTACTCGTCCTTTGAAACACGCATGACATCAAATATGTTAACTAAATTAATATTTTTAGTAATATATATAATTATTAAGCATATGCTCACCAAGCTTATCAAAATCTAGACGCATTCTCACAACTTGTTGCGGAGAGGACAGGGGATCCGTAAGTTCGGACTCCGAGGAATCCCCAGCTGAGTCTCTGGATTCTGTGGGCCTCAGAGATGGTTCGGAATCCATGGGCACATCCGGAGGGGCTTCGGAGCCCACGGCTTCGTCTGGAGAGGCTTCGGAGCCCGCAGCATTGTCTGGAGGGGCTTCGGAGCCTGTGGCATCATCTGAAGGGGCTTCGGAGCCCGCGGCATCGTCCAGAGGGGGTTCGGAGCCTACAGGAGAACCCAAAGCAACTCCCTGACCAGTGATTGGGTCCAAAGAGTGTAAAGCATTTGCACCATCCTCAGAATTCATCATATGATCAGATGGCACAATGAGGGTATCCATGACAGCTGTGACAAGACAGAAGATGTGAAATGCTGTTGCTTATATATGATTTCGGACGTGACAGCACCAGGTGACTTAGGGCCACAGAAATCAACAAAGTTCGCAATTTTGGTGATTTAGGGTTAGGGTTAGCACAACGTCCGGACATAAGTTCCCCCATTTGGGTGCCCAAATTGGTGAAAATGAAATTATTAGTGTTCATATAGATACATGTCGTACAGAACTTTGTCTACATATCTAATGTGTCATGATTTATAAGATAACTCACCAGTCATAATGAAAAAGGAATAACTGTAAACAAAATCATGTAAAATACGAGAAAATGGATGAAATGTGTCACAATTCATGAGATAACTCACCAGTGATGATCAAGATGAATAACTGTGAACAGAATCATGTAAGATATAAGAAAAGGTGAAATGAAATAACCCACTGAGAAGGAGGTTGTGCATGTGGCACCGAAGTACGGCAGCACAAACATGCACAGCCAAGTTGGCCCCCTCAAATAACCCACAGCGAAGGAGGTTACGCGTGTGGCACCGAAGTACGGCGGCACAAACACACATGGCCAAATAGGCCCCCCCCTCAAACAGCCCACAGAGGAGGTTGCATGCGTGGCACCGAAGTCTGGCGGCACAGACATGCACGGCCAAGTTGGCCCCCCAAATAGCCCACAGATCAACCCACAGAGAAGGAGGTTGCACGTGTGGCACCGAAGTCCGGCAGCACAAACATGCATGGCCAAATATGGCCCCCCCCCCCTCAAATAGCCCACAGGAAGAGGTTGCGCACTTGGCACCGAAGTCTGGCACCAAAGATACGCTGTGCCAAGTCAGCCCCCCACCCAAATAACCCACAGAAGGGGTTGTGCACTTGGCACCAAAGTCCGGCACCAAAGATACGCGGTGCCAAGTCGGCCCCCCCCATACTCCACCCAGAAAACCCACGAAAAATAAAATAAAAAACATAAATAAACTGTTAAAAATGATACTGTATGCTGGCAGCAATGACTGCAGACCATTGCTGCAGCACACAGTAAGCTATACTTGATATATTGTTGCTGCAGACAACAATATATCAAATATACGCATCATTCATCAACAGTTGTTGAAGGAAAAGAAAAGGGAAAAAAAACGACGAACGATGCATCGAAAATTTCAACTTCGCATGATCACATGACCATTTCTTCAACGCGTGTCGTCGCACGTTGACGCGTCGAATGGGTGGCACACGCTTTCCTAATCAGGAAGTTTTCAGCCACATGGCTGCCAACTGGCTGGAAACATGCATTGGTGGGCTCAACGCTCGCTCTTAAGTTCTTCCAGATGTCAGAAATAAATCTAGATTAGATATAAATAACAATTACAAGAAGAATTACAAATAGAAATAGAAACAAGTGGGATAAACTCCGGGAAAAACGTTAACGTAACACAGATCTGCTGGAGATCTGTCCAAACCCAATCGAGACTATGATTGAGTATCCACCATTGAATATTTTATAAACTATCTACTCTACATGACGTGCATGTGCCACATTGATACAGCAGAACGCGGTGAACAACTTGAGACTTGATGCACACTACAGCACTGCGGCCTGGTAATCCAGTGGCACAGCAATACGCTTATCTCTTGGCTTATCTAAAGCAAGATCTAAAGACTCATGGTCAACATCCGAGGTTAAGCAGCAAAGTACAAGGCCGAGGAGTGAATGTGTGATAATCTAATAATGTACCCCGATCAACGGACTCAGAGCACCCTCAAACCTTCAGAGATGAATGTTATAATATGTAGTATGTATTGGATAAGTAGATAGGGTATTAAGGTAGTATGTAACTCATAAGGGTTGAGTCCGCCGGTGCTCACTGGTTTCGCTTGAGATTCTTTTAATTTCCATATTATCTGACTATCTGTAACCTGTAGCATAAAGAACTGTAAAGAACCATCGTTATAATTTCGCTAATTATACTATGACTGCGGATGTTATTTTTTTTGATTAACCGACTATCTGTGACCTATGGCAAAAAGTTGTGTGGTTCATGGTGGCGTTAAACTTTCCAGTCTAACGTTACCCACGGAAATCGAGATACAAGGAAGACCATTGCAATATCCATGGACTCAGAAATGCATGCTTAAACTCAACTTGTGAACCCTAGTATATAAATGTGACAGATATGATGGGTCCCACAATTCCAGCCTAACATTGATGCACCAAGTCCCCACTATATACGCGAGCGAGCGACTTGGAGCGGTCGGGTTTTGAGGTCAGAGTACCTCCAGGCTTGGCGTGCGGGAAAGTGACTTGCCTAATCTGGCCACTCCAGTCTCACTGGGCTGGCAGTGGTGGAAACGAGCTCAGAGCTTGCTTGGGAGCTCTGTGGGCAGGGGGCGACGTGACTGGCGACTGAGAGGGGAAGAAAGCGAAGGGAATGCAACTGAAATGAGGGGAATCGGCCGAGAACTGACTGAGAACTGGGGGAATTACTGAGGGGCACTGCCCTCCGACTGGCAATTTGCTATAACTAATGACAGACTAACACTAAATATTATCTACTTGGTCCGTGCGTCGTAGCAACCCTAATATACAATCCTACCAAGTTTCAGGGTACTCAGATCAGCCGATCAGCCGTGGTCACCCGATCTCTATATTTCGCTCTTGGGCCTGGTGACACAGCGCGGGACGTCGAACGTCGCTCTAATTTGCAGGGTGGACCGGCCTGCACTAGACCTTGCTGGGAATAATGTTTGTTTGAGGCTGGAATGCCCGTGCGCGCTGTGGGAGCCTTGTAACCACTAATAAATGTCTTGAAAGATTGCCGGGGATCGAGGGATTGCAGCGCTCCGATTTGCTGGGGACCTGTTGTACCACCAATGCTCGATATTTCTACCGAGTTTGGGGCCGATCCGAGCAGTCAGCAGGGGTAAGCGGTCGCAGTGTGTTGGGAGTTGGATGGGTTGTGTGGCTGAGGTGGCTGAGCCACGCGCGTCGCCGTGCCACCAGCTGTCACGAACCGTGACTCTGGAACCTCGGAGGCACGTGACCGTGGGAAGGTCACATGACCAAACCGGGTCTGACCCGTCACGTGACCCGCCACGTGACCAGTCACGTGATCAGGCGCCTAAGCCTGCGTCTAACCAGTCATGTGACAAGGAACGAGAACATGACCTGATGCACGCTTACTTCTGTAGACGTAATCTCTGTTACGTCCACGACAGATACTAGGACTCGACAAACGACTAAGTCGAGTGAGATTGGATCTGCATTAACCCCTACAAGGGTAAATGCAACTCAGTCTTAATCGAGAAGACAATGTGCCCTTATGGGGATTTCCGATACCCAAAGGGGTTCTCGGGTAAGAGAGAGTTGTGCCATTGGCTAGAAGGCCGTAGAACATTACAGAATGCCCCTGCTGCGCAGCACGTCATCTTGACTGCGCATTGCATCATTCGCACACAGACCTCTTAGTAACAGAGTTCAAACCTACGCACAGACCATGTCCTAGTTGTATATAAACCCCCATGCAATCCGATGACAGTCCTCAGACTGTCCACTTTGTACCACTCCCCCAGAAGCGAGCCTTGCTAAAAGATACCTGCTTGGCAGTTGGCGTTGGGCATCATTGATCCCTTTCGCATACTACTTCTGGTCCTAGTCCTCCACCTATTGGCGATTGTTGCCAATCTCTTTGTCTTCATCTACCGCCTTCAGAACCCTTGTCCTCGTCACGCATAAGACTCGCTGCTGCGCGTAATAAGCAGTGAGTCTTAACACCAGCCTGTCGGGCCAGCACTCCACTACGTCGGGCTCTGGGCTCTAAGTCGTCCCTCTGCACATATTCGTGCGTGCTGCCACGCCTGCGGCGCATCAACGTTGTGCCAACTTATTCCACATGCCCAGAACACAACAATCGGCGATGAAATCTACTGGAGGGGTGAGCGTTAAGATGCCCCCCCCCAAGGCAAGATCCAGTCGCTCTCCAGGATGTTGAGATGAGTCCCCCGCAGTCGTCGGTGCCCATGAGAAGGCAGCCCGACAGTGTAGCGACAAAACTCACAGATGTATGTACTTTTATTTTCTGACATTTCTGTTACTGATTTCTATATAGTGGTGTTATTCCTGCATGGATGGCGGGAATTTGCTTGCATGTGACTTGTGTGAGAGGGTCATTTGCACGATGCGTTGTTTGGAAATTCCGATATCGTTTGAGGAGCTGGAGAAATCCAGTTCATCTTATCGATTCGTGTGTCCGATTTGCCACAACAATTTTTACTGCACGAATAAACCATTGCAGCTGTATTTCGTATGTTGCTTCACTGAATTCCCCTAATTTACATCAAAAAGTTGCTTGTAATAACTAAACCCTAGGGGCTTTACAAAGGTCGCTTCACAAACAACTTGGATACAAACATCAAAGCATTCCCAAATCAGCCAACAAAGATCCTTGGCCCATTCTTCCTCACGTACGCAGCCGCACAGGTATGTTGTTTAAATATTATTTTAGATCAATTACTGACAATATCAATAGCACAACTCAAAGTCTTTGGTCATCCTTCACTTCACCTTGGAAACTATCAATACTGAGGGAAGTTCCGCAAATGTGGTACATCAATTTTTGCAGCCGTTCTTCAGCTCGGGATCTCTTCTATTAGAAGAGGTCAAGTTCAACATCTTTGACGAAGAGGATGCCGACGCACACGCCAACAAAATGGAACATTTGGCTGGTACCATATCAAGGTAGCGTGAATAAACATTACATCATTAAATGCTAATGAAATCCACACAGGAAACATCGTAGAGCTCCTGTTTGGCTCTTTATCACCACGCATGGCGACAAGGATCGTGGTGATCTCTTTTATAACACGAAAGCTGCAAATTTTGTTGACACTGTATGTTTCTATTTCTGTCCTACTGTAGTAATACGCTTAAAGTTCTTCCAGTTCTTTGACATGGTGCTGACAGAGTCGATTATGGATGTCCTAAGGACAAGAAGCACCATGTGCTTCATGATGGTCTGCGGTGGCCTCGTCACGTTTCCGGAATCGCAACGTGACCTTATTAAAGTCTTCAACTCGTAAGTTTTATAAATGTCAATTGTGAATATCAAACTAATTCACAAAATTCCAAGTAACAAATTCAAACACCTCTTTGCCTTTACTGTGGATGGACTAATTCCATCCATTTTATCCAGCCTTCTCATTGACATGTCACAGCGTGTCATTTTGGAGAGCTATGACATCTCAAATTTCATAGGCAATCTTATCAACTCTTCCCCCATCATCACCCGTCACACCTCTATCATTCATCTTTGTATCACGGAAAAGGGTACAAGCAGTGTCCAGTATCTCTGGGCACACAAAGCCATTCAGCCATGGGGCAAGTGCTTGCCTCCACAATGTGACAAATGTGGCTCCTTCCAGTCGTGGGACAAACCTGTTCATGTTCCTGCTAGCGGGGCAAATAGAGTTAGATATTCATTTCGGTGCACCGGGACGACGGTAAATGGGTCGGAATGTATGAATGTTCTTACATTCTACCAGCCTGAAGGTGTCATAGAGGTGAAGAATGGCTGGATGACTCTGCCCTGGCCGTCCACATTCTAGGTAACGATGCGTCAAATGAACATTTGTATGTCATGTCGTGTAGTACGTTCCTGGAATGTGTCCCATACAAAATATGAATGACAAATTCCTACGCTGTTGACCAGTTTCCATTCTAAACACCCTTAAGAACATTGAAGAGCTTGCTTAATATTATCGCATCTACTTGCTGGTGAAGCACTGATGTGCTATACATGCAGTAGCCATGGAATGTGTACTAATCGCTTACTTCGGGCTTCGACTTCAAATTGGAGGACAAAATGGAGCTGTGGCCTGATTTGGAAGAATATTACATGATCAGACGTACCACAACCCTTTTTAATTGACATGTCAAAAGCCCCATATAATGGTGTAAAGTCAAATAGCTAATTATCTATAGCTATGCTTTGCCTAATGCAAAAACCATGGTCCATAAAGCTTAAATACTGTGTATGGGATGACCATGGAGGCCGTTCCAACTTCTGCCGATTATGAACATTATCCCTTATAAAGTGTGCAATGCACAGTCTTTCTCCCTTCCAACTTGGATCAACACCATGGCGTAAGATCTTGCCACAGAGTGCCACCACAGTGCACGGGTCATAAGACAGTCTGGCATCAATATCTGGCAGATCTAGCCATCCATTTGAGTGTCTCCCTGCACTAATCAGAAAGTCATAGCAAGCAGGACCACCCTGACCATCACGATGAGATGGTGTGTGGCGATTTGCTATAACTTCTATTCCAGAAAAGAAGGATGGCCAGATTTTGACATTGTCATGCCATTTGTGTAGATCTTTGCCCCTCTTCAGCTTGTCAATGGAAGCCATTCCAGTTGAGAAGAGATCTGGGCATGCCAAGATGCCGATGCAGTTTAAAATCTCTTCCACCTTTTGTACATTGTGGAAAAATTTGACTGCTGCTGGTGTCCGAAGCTCTGTTGAAACATGTACTTCATCTGTCAGTCCCTAGTAAAAAGGGTGTTAGCCTTCTCTATAATCACTCAAGAAATTATTCTTACATCTTGTCTTTGCATGAACCAACCTGGGCTAAAATCAACAATCCCTGGTGTAAACTCTACAGGGTCTTCTGGTACTTTGAAATTGGCATATCTCCACTTCTTTGACTTCTTTTTGATCGATTTATTTAGGGCTTTAGAAAGACCCTTTGATGCTTTGTTGTAGTCTTCCTATAAGACCAAGTAAGTAATATATAAAGAAGATATGTATGCTGACTCCTTACAAGACAATTTGGATGCAGAATCCCTGGAAGTGCCCATACGATTACTTTACTGTGGCAATCAAGAATTGTTGTGTGCTCCATCAGATCTTTGAAGTAAGCAGCATTAAAATGTCATCTAAGGGATCGATCCACCTCTGCTTCTCTGCCAGATTTGGTGACCTTTGTGTTTTTTGCTTTGTCAGCAAATCTCACTGCGTCCCACTCTGTTTTCCCTAGGTTGTAGAGATTAGATTGCTGCAATATTTTAGAAGAATGATATGCATACTAGAATTGACCAAGGCATATGTGATCGTGTTCACTACAAGTGCCATTTCTAGGGAAAAGACTTCTTGATCAGACTCTGACCACAACTTCGATATTCTAGTCTGGATTTCCTCTCCTTCAACTTTAATCAAAGTCCTGTAAAATGATTTAGAAATTGTTTACATGAGTAGAATGAATATTTTACTTTATTCGAAGCAGCTCTACTTCTGGCCTAGATGGTGGCACAAACCTGGGTTGGCTATAATGAGATGTGAATCTCTGGAGGGATTTTTCAAGGTCCGCCCATAATTTCACTTGTAGAATTTGGCGGTCTGGGCCGAAGCTAATCTCATATTAGAACATTGAATAAATTGCAAGTCAGATTCCTTACAAAGGTAATTCAGGCTCAATCTTTCCTCTCTTTATGCTACTGGGCTCTGAAGTGGATTGCCCTCTTCGGTGTTTCACCATTTTTTCTCAGTATATAAAAATTTGTGATGACGGTGTTGATGAAAAGATCGTGGGAATAATTATTAATGTTTGTCAGTTTTATAGGTGGCTTTTTTGTGTGAATGTATTACATAATCATTGTCAAATTTAGAAAGTCGCAGATCTTCAACCAGTAATTGTCATCTTAATTATAAGGAAACCAGGGGTAGTGAACAGTACTGAAATTGAGTCACCATGTGGATCTTTAAATTTATAACAGCAGGAACAATTTGGTAACATGTGGTAGTGACCCATGTCTGGTGGCGTGCTTGCACCTCATGCCAGTCTGACACACATGTTATAATTACGTGTTATACATGTCATACAAATATAAAAAAGAACACGAGGTCACAACATTGCACTCTTGACCACTTACCTCCATGTCAAACAGAGGAAAGTCAAACAAGGTAGTAAGGAAAAGGATGGCATTTGTTGAGGAGGTGGAGGAGGTACAGACAGTTGATAGAAGGGGCAATGTCAGAGTTCGCATGAAACCTATGAGAAAGGACCCACTATTACCTAAACAAACACCACCACAGAGTCAGAAACGGGCAAGATGGAAATCTCCGAGTCCTGAGCCATCTGGGTCTGGCCATTATTTTTCGAAACCCAAGACATCTAAAGTGCGTACAGCATAGACCTACCATATGTATAACTAAATTCTGTTAACAGAGCCAGAATGACTTTCTCCGGGAATGGGTTCCCAAAAGGGAGTCATTTCTGCAACTTTTGCTTGAATTGGAAGACAAATGGAATGATGGCTTGTGCAGTCAATGTGGATCAAGTGATGGAGAGTTACGTTGTTCAGACTGCATCGATGACTTGATGCATTGCCATGCCTGCTTCATGGAACATCACAAACTATTGCCATTTCACAGAATTCAAAAGTGGAATGGTAAATATTTTGCCAAGACAACTTTGCATGACCAGGGCTACATATTGCATCTGGGTCATCATGGAGGAATGTGCCCAGACACAGAAGACCCTTGGTTGGATATAGAAGAAACTTTACCTGGCATGGACAATGTGGATCTTCTTCAAGATGGCATAGAAGAACAAACCAAGAACGTCTTGGAGGATGGCCTGGTCAATATAGTGCATACCACTGGGGTATTCAAACATAAAGTCGGGTGGTGTCAATGCCAGAGTGCACCTGATAAGACTGTGCAGCTGTTTGAACTGCAGCTATTTCCAGCCAGCCATCTTAAGCCAGAGACTGCCTTCACCTTTGATGTCTTGGAACACTTTCACATTGATGCTATGGAGTGCAAGACAGCTGCAGCCAGTTTTATAAAGAAGCTTTGCCATCTCACAAATAATGCATTTCCTCATATGGTCCCGGTGAGCTTTACTGTTATTCACATTTATACAGGCTTTCTGACAGACTTTTAGAATAGAGAACGAGAACTGCACCATGTTTCCCGACAGTGGCGTGATCTTCAATCTCATAAATGGTTTGGCTTTGGGCATAATATAAAGACCACCCCCCAAAATGGCAATCTGGCCCATTTTTGTCCAGTCTGTCCACAGCCTGGGATTAATCTTCCAGATGACTGGAAAAACCAACCTGAACAGTAAAAGTACTCTTTTTGATGTGACATGGTAGAAATTCTAATAAGTACATCTTTTAGATGGCTCTTTCGGCGTTCTATTGTTGTTGATGGCAATTTTCATACAGACCACTTAAAGATGCGACATCCTAAGGATGATGTAACCTTGGCAGATGGACTTGCTTTTATGGTAGAGACCAAACCTTACCTGAAGCACATTTCTGAAAGCAGGGACATCAAACAGGCATGTTTTCTGTTATTGTTTTCCTTTTTATTTATGGCTCAGTCCAATTTAATCAGAAATCTGCTTGCCATAATTATAGGGCCATGAATGCTGCCAACTTGGATAGGAAAAATAGGGATGTGACAGGGATTGGTGCCTGTGCTTGTGCTAGGCATGGATCTTTTGTTCCACACACAGTGGTTGACTTTCAAAAGGGTGAGAGGTATGTCCCTATTCCACTTGTAAGAAATAGTCTGCATTAATTGCTTTAAATCCAATCTAGACAGATGAACATGGACTATGCCATATGAAATGCCCTCAAATATCAATCATTTGGCCTTCCTCAAGCACTGGTCATTTATGACATAGGATGTCAATGGATTATAAACTTTCTAAAGTGGTTAAAGCAAAACCATCTGTCCATCCCTGAAGCCATGGAACTTCTTGTGGCCGTGGGAAAATTTCACCTTAGTGCTCACATCCAAGAGTGCTTTGTGCTTTACTCCCTCAACTTTATGTATGGGTCTGGTCAAGTTGATGGCGAGATTTTAGAAACATTGTGGTCACCATTCAACTTCATCTCTGCATCGGCCAGAACAATGAGCATGGCCAGCCACCATCAACTTTATGATGACCACATGAGGGATTCTAATTGGAAGAAGATAGTGGGCATTGGTGAGTGTCACATTTCCCAAAACTGTGAGACCATCTAGGCACTCACTACTGTCTGTCAAATTTAGTTTCTACTCTTTGCAAAGAATATGAAAAGGCCATGATTGGTGTAAAGGAGACCTCTGAAGCCTATCTTGAGCTCTCTGCAGCCTTGGATAGCAACCTTGTTGAGACTTGGGAGAGGGAGGAAAGAATAGCTCAAGTTGACAGAGGAGAATCTCTTAGAATTTATGATATTCGATTGGCTCAAGGTAAATAAGTTTTACCTATACATTAGAATTGACTCATGTCAGGGTTTTTTTTTATAGCTCCCTCACAAGCTGACATTCGGCTGGACTTGACATCCAGTGAACGGAAGAAGGGCTTGAAATCTGGTTCCATCACATGGATTGTTTTAGGAATAAGTCTGGAAGATGAACAGTAATCATTCACTCCTATGTCTTCCACTTACACAGGTTAAATATGGTGTTTTTTTCTAGGGACAGTTTACGTTCAGACTTGCATAAGACATCAAAACAAGCAACAGCATTGGAGCAAACTTCTATAGAAGACAGAAGTAGGAAGTTAGAAGAGAGGCTGAATCGCTTTCATCAGAAAGCTGAAGAATTTATGGGAGAAAATAACGATGAAGATCTAGACATCTTGCCCCAGTTCACTGGTTGGGAAAATGATACTGAGGGAGATGAACAGGAGTTCTCAGATGCCTGGGAAGAGGATGAAGAGGAAAATCCAGAGAACCCAGAGATGACAGCCATCTGCTTACCATCTTCATTAAAGCCAACAGACATTCAAAGGTTGGGACTGGGGGTTCTGGCAACACAAAAGCTTGAGCTTCGTAAAGGTCAGGCCAGTGACTGTTTACAAAACCTTCAAATGGCACTGGGTCACAAGGCCGTCCTTTATCGAACCAAGGTCCGAAAGGCAAAAACAAGTGTTGACAAGACTCGCATTTGGGATGATGTCAAGGCCATAACAGTCAAGATAAACAAGCATATAAGGGCATATCGATGGGCAAGAAAGGCACTGCAGCGTCTTGGTGCAGATAATGCAATTCTTCTACAATATCAAGAACTTCAATCTGAACATTTGAAACTTAGTGCAGACATCACAGAAGAGAATAGATTTGGGCAAAGGAGTGATGTTTTGCCTTGGTTTTGGAGGTTGGATGGCCAGAATGAAGATCAGCATGATACTTGGATGGAAGAGTGTAAGTTTATTGTTTTCTATAAAAGCAATTGTTAATGTTTTGTTTAGTCTATCGTGTAAACTGGTTGAGGGCAAAGGCACGCCAAGATAGATGGAAGGAGGAGTTACTGATAGTCCAATATGAGATGAAGTGGACTGTCAGATGGTTCAAGCATCAAATCAAGGAATGGACAGCCAGACTAAACAAAAGTGTAGAGGAAAACAAACCAGGCCATACTGCATATGCTGAGAAGCAGATTGCAATGTGGAAAATGTTTACTAAAGAAGCAGAACGTGGATTCTGTAGATTGATGGCAAATTACATTTACATGTAACTCCTTAAATTCTGAGAACCAAACCCTTTTTAATGTAATGCTTGCTATGGCATTGAAATGAAATGATTTGCAACAATTAAATAGTGTCCCCCTATGGGATTATAATTCATATTCAAGGGTCCATTTACTAGTACAGAAATTTAGTATATGTAGCTTATATGGGCCCATCCACTAGTATGGTCATCTTGTATATGTATTGCATATGGGCCCATCCGCTAGTACTGTCATTTTGTATATGTAGCTTATGTGGGCCCATCCGCTAGTACTGTCATTTTGTATATGTAGCTTATGTGGGCCCATCCGCTAGTACTGTCATTTTGTATATATAGCATATATTGGCCCATGTGCTAGTACTGTAATTTTGTATATATATTGTATATGGGCCCATACACTAGTCCTGAGATTTTGTATATGTATTGTATATGGGCCTATCCGCTAGTATGGTCATCTTGTATATGTATTGCATATGGGCCCATCCACTAGTACTGTCATTTTGTATATGTAGCTTATGTGGGCCCATGCGCTAGTACTGTAATTCTGTATAGGCATCATATATGGGCCCATGCGCTAGTATGGTCATTTTGTATATATAACTTATGTGGGCCTATGCGCTAGTACTGTCATTTTGTATATATAGCATATATCGGCCTATGCGCTAGTTCTGTAATTTTGTATATGTAGTGTATATGGGCCCATGCGCTAGTACTGTAATTTTGTATATGCATTATATATGGGCCCATGCGCTAGTATGGTCATTTTGTATATGTAACTTATGTGGGCCCATGCGCTAATACTGTCATTTTGTATATATAGCATATATCAGCCCATGCGCTAGTACTGTAATTTTGTATATGTAGTGTATATGGGCCCATCCGCTAGTACTGTCATTTTGTATATATAGCTTATATGGAGTGGGCCCATCTGATCAAATTGTAATTACATATATTGGGCATTCCATGGGCCCATGCGCTATTACTTGATAATATATATACGGGTCATGGGCCCATACAGTAAAAACGTAATATTGCATATAAGCTATAAGATGGGCCCACCCACTACATGCGGGAATTTATAAAGATGGGCCCATGCACTAGAGTGGGAATTTGTACTTTTCCGCTGAGATGGGCCCACCTGCAATTTGCAGTTACTTGTCATTTCTAGCTCCCTGCTAGAAGCGGGAAATATGACTGACCTATGTGACCTGACAGGAATTTATCTCAGCGTGCGTTCATTATGTATATATATGCGGATAGGGATCTTTGGCCCGATGGTTCCGTTCGTGGCGGCGAATCGAGTCCATCCTATCCTTGTCAATCGGTGGGACTATCCTGGCTTGACACCTCTGTCGGACACTGAGCTCACTGAGCTCGGCAGCCCGAGTCTCGAGACGCATGCCAAAGCACTTGCCCAGCAGGACCTTGACATGGGTATTTCTTTCGTGGCTCATACACGAGGAAAATATCCCTCCTGAGAGCATCAACCGGGATGGGAGACAGCAGGGTGGCATCGTGCTTGTGGCATGGTCGCTCGTGCACATGCCCTTGGTGGGGTTCCTCGCGCACACTGATGCACTTCCCGCAGACGAACTCAGGGCCCTCGATCCCTGCCCCCAGGCGTACTGCATCTCCGGTGAGTCCTCTCCTTCCCTGGCCTGTAACAACACTCATCACATCCACGCCCACAGATTCACTGCACGGCTCATTTGGACTTCCAACGCTCAGCAAGTACCACCCGCTGGTTGAACTGACATACCTAATGGAGGAGTGTTCGGTTGGGTGTTTGGTGCCAGGTAGTGAGTAAGTCTTGCAAGTACCTTGCGTCTCAAACTTTCACAGCAAGTTATTTGATCCTACTGTACATTCATACTTGCAATTTTTCTGGGTCTTGCTTTGCCTTGCCTGCTTACTTATTTCTTCGACGATCTTTGTACTTGACATTTACAATGTCTTAATATACTTACAATTGTACTTGGTCTTGCTTTACTTTGTGTACTTACTCATTTCTTTGACAATCTTTGTACACTTGTATTGTTTTATTACCTTGGTGCCAATTTTACTAAGGTTACTAAGTGGAGTAAGTATGACTAAGTCTGGACAAATCAAGTCCAAGTCTGAAAAGCCAGCTAAGTTTTTTTTGGATTTTGCTGATGTAAGCACATTCCTTTACAATGACAATGCATTCTGACTGTTTGTTTTCAGTCATAGTGCCAGAGTTGACCCTTCGGAGCAGTAGAGGCGTGTCCAGTCACCAAGTGCTTATGTTGCAGCAATGGAGGAATTCAGAAATCGTGAATGTCGTCTTGCGAACTTGGACTTGGCAGACCCACCGCTGTCAGACTAGTAAAGGTGTAAATACTTTTTTTACACTTTAGCTAGTCTTTTATATCATATAATGGAGAATTGAACAGTTACTCATATTTTTATGTGTGATTCAGTTTGAAATGAATATTTTCAAGCAACTATTAAATTAGCATTAATATCACATCCTTATTACTACTGAACATGACATTATTATCACTACATTATATCACATGACATTATGATCAGTACATTACATCACATGACATTATTATCACTGTACATTATATCACAGGACATTATTATCATGCACATTATATCACATGACATTATTATCACTGTACATTATATTACATGACATTATTACTACTGTACATTATATTACATGACACTATTATCACTGTACATTACAGTATATCACATGACACTATTATCACTGTACATTATATCATATAACATTATTATTGCTGTAAATTATATCACATGACATTATTACTAGGGCGCCAAGTCCATGACGGGGTCCGACTGTTAGCGTATGTGTAAATTGGTTCGGAGACTATGAGATGTGTTTCCGTTTTGCTCAGTTCTTTTCTGTTGTGGTGCAGATGAGTAATTTTTCTTTCTGTAAGCTAGTGCATTGAAGTGGGCTTGTATGTTTGAAACTGGCATGTTGTATTGGACTAGGATGTTTGAAACAGGCGCATTGTACAGAACCCAAACATGTAACACATTTTAAAGATGATATGAGTGAAAAGCATGGCACAAGAAAGTGAGGTATGGAGGCTATAAGTAATAGATAGTTGGAGCAATCGGGGCTGAAGTACATAGGTAGACAAATACAAACACATTGGCTGAGATGTTGAATGAGGAGAATATGAGAAGGGAACGAGGTCAAACCATCGGAAGATCACAACGGCCTGTTTCTGTTCGGTGTTGTCGTGCTCGCGGACGGAGAGGGCGCTGGGCTGACAGAAACGGAGGTGAGGACAGGGACTGCCACAACGACGGAGTCCACATCATAACATGGCAAGGTAGTACGAAGGTACAAACAGAAGAACACTGGCTGTGGAGAGCGCCACGACAGTTTGTGTTGGCTGTGTTGGGTGTGCTGTTGACAGTGTAGATGGGATGCTTGGGGGCAGATGTCGACCTGACGGTTGTCGGGGTGGAGGCAATGCCGGCGAACGAATAAGGGCTTTCACGTGAAAAGACAGCAAGTCAGAGTCCGTCAGATGTGAGCATGGGCTGACTGCGGTGACAGCATCGTTTGGACAGGATTGTTGGTCGCACTCTTTCACATGACACCTACGCGGTCAGATTGATTAGCCGTGTGTGCGAGAGCAGAGCAGGTTGATGATGAACTGACAGCACAGTAAAACGTTTTACAGAAGACCGGACATAGTCTGAGACAGCGAGGGGGAACGACAGTGTCGCGCACGAGTCGGTGGAGCTCGCACTAGCGACAGAGCCTTGAGCGATTACGACAGGAATGGGGAAGGACGGAACGTGAGTGTCATACGACGCATCGTCAGGATTGCCAGGGATCGGGGAGACTTGCAAAGCATCGCGAAGAATTGGGCCATGCTCGCTGCACGATGGCACGAACGTCCTGCCAATCACGAAGGCCGCAGTATTGTCTCGCAGGAGGGGTTGTGATGGAGAACATTCGACGACAACATCTGCAGGGATCGGCAGCCCTTCAAGACATGCGACAGTGGTATCGTAGTGGACATGGAGACCGTCATGACTGCGTCGTCCAGATTGGAGGAAAAACAAACTGACGAGAACGAATAGTGGCATCTGCGTTCAGTTCTGTGCAGTCATCATGCAGATGTAAGGAGGACAAACGACTGACAGGGGCTGTGATCTCATCATGTGGCAAACCGGTGCACAGAAGCGGCTCAAAGTCAAATTCATGGCAGTGACGGTCCCAATGGGGAACGCACGCCAACTGTACGGAGGAACGACGAGGCACAGGTTTCGATTCGGAGAGCGTAACTACGAGTACAAGTACAGTAAGACACGACGGACAGGAGCCGGTTTCGACGACACGTCCATGGATGTGAATGTGATAGCTGACGGTGACAGTTAGTGAATGAGCCGGTGTAGCAGTAGTTTGGAGCGAAGCCCTTACGGGTTTTTTTTATGGTTAGAGCGCATGATGATGAGGACGCATCAGTCAGCTTGGAATGGAAGGGGGAGAGGATGGGAAGGGCTGTTCAGTGAGTGGCTGCGTGCGTCGAAAGGTGGCGACGTACCGGTTGGTTGAACATATTTACCACCTACCGGATGGCTGATAGGGATCGTTAGTGAGCATATGGGTGGAGATGCAGGGAGGTGCAATTCGCTTACCGGTTTTTTTTTCTTAACAGATAAAAGGCAGGAAGATGAGGACATGTTGGTTTGCTCGCATGGATGTGGGAAAGGTCGAGAACAGCTGTTCGATGAGAGGCAGTCGATGGTGAACTGCGAGGACGTACCGTTTTGTTGTACAGAATGTTTCATTGAAAGGTTTGCATATGGGCAGTTGGACTGAAAGGAACGGCTTACACGGTCGCCTTTTGTTTTCCTTTCGTGCGTGTCGAGAGACCGCTCGTTGTCGCAGCGCCCGGCTGCTTGACGAGCTGAGAGTGTGTCGAGGGGGGGGAGGGGTTGGCCTGTTTGTCCGTGACAAGAGGAAGGCTGAGAAGGGGTGAGAGTGGGAGAGAAGAGAAAACGAGTTGGCTCACAAATCGCTCGCACTTGCCGAGATAGCGATGGCCTGTGATGACCGGTTTGCCACACCGCTGACAGGCGGTCGGCGCGGTTGGGCGCATGCTGAAATTTTTGGCCACTTCGTAGTCAGCCCATTGTTGAGGCTGGAGCTCAACACCAGCAGCAGTGGCGCAGCCATGGGGAGGTTAAGAGAGTTTACTGTGATGCACAAACGGTCATCCGGTGTGTTCTCGCAGCAGAGGGCAATGATGGCGACTTGTGTGAGCCGCGCTGGGGTGGGCACGTTTTTCCATCAAGGAAGTGTCTTGTCTAACCGGCATCTGAACAACTGGTAATGAATGTGGGGATGTCACAGGAGGAAATAAGGAGGCAGCACACATGACAGTCGAAGTTTTCATTCTGCTGATGCGCCAGATCCCCGCTATGCGTGCGAGCGAGCAACTTGAGGCTGCTTGGGATCGCAAGGTTGGAGTACCTCCGGGCATGAGAACGGATTCCAAAACGGGATGTTCCAGCCACACTGGACTGGCAACATGGAAACAAAGGGTCGGAGCTCACGCTAGAGCTCCTCTGAGGTCGGCTGTATGACCTTGGGCTGGAGAGGGGATGTAGAGGAAGGGACAGGAAAAGGAATAAAAGGAATTGAGTGGGAAATGAGTGAGAAAGGGTGAGAATACAAGGGACACAGCCCTCCACTAGAATTCTGGCTGTAACTACTGACAGAGTGGACTAATATATTATCTACTTGGTATGTGTAAACTACCTACTATAATCTACCTGCCTACCAGTTTTGGGGGTTCTCCGATCTGCCGATCTGCCGCTGTCGCTCAATCACTGTGTGCCCTCTCCTGGGACTTGCGACACAACGCGCGACATTGGGCGCCCTCCTACGTGGCAGGGGCGACTTGGGGGCACTAAGCCCCGTTAGGGGCGTCGTTTGTTTGAGCCTGGGATGCCCGTGCGCACCTTGAGAGCCTTGAAACTGTCCAAGACAGTTTTGGTGTGATTTAGGGGGATCAGGGTGCCACTGTGCCCTGATTCGCTGGTGATGCGTCGTACCACAAATGCTCGGTATTCTTGCCAAGTTTGAGGGCGATCGGATAAGATGGCGAGGGCGCGCGATCGATGGAAGATTGGTGTGAGTGTTGAGTGTGTGTGGCTGTGGTTGTGGCACGCGCGTTGCCACGCCACCGGCCTGCCGGGCCGGCGCTCCACTGCGTTGGGCTCTGGGCTCTAAGTCGTCACTCTGTGCATATCCGCGCGTGCTGCCGCATCGGCGGCGCATCACCGCCGCGCACGTAGTCCTGTGCAGTGACCAAGAAGTCAACCTTCCTGTCATCTGTTGTAGTAGGCACGCTCGACACAATACTGACGGCGCTGACGACCGGGTAAGGAAAGTCGGGAAGGTTTTCAGCATATGCAGGTGATGACGGGTCTCCAGGAAATGCTGCAAATACGACAGTTTCAATGATGACGGGATGACAGTCCCCCGGTGGTGGGTAGTACGACTTCCCGATTAAGTGAGCAATCGTGTTGTCGGGGAGGAAGACGCCGCTTGGGTTGAAAGTGTAGATCTCAGCGGGAACGGGGTGTGAATTCATGCATGCCAACGCGCTGTGGTAGCAAGTGCGTCACAGGTCGTTGTTTCAGTTGCTGTCAGTGAGAGCGAAGAAGCTGGAGATTGTGAAAGAGGCGAGGGAGGTCATGGAGGGTGGGAAGGAAGGTGTGGGACGGTCGGGTGGGTTCCACGGTGGATGTATGGCCTCAGAATGAAATCAGGTGGGGCCGGTGACGAGCGTATGACGTGCACAGAGGCATTTAATGGAAAACATGTGGAAGGGAGCACGGCCGAACAGACCGATCTCAACAGGGGTTGCAGTGAAGCAGCAAGGCGTCATACTCAGGGGGGGTTGTGAGCGAGACAGCGGAGGCGCTCAAACTTGTCATGTCTCACCTCAACATGTCTGCCACGTTCTATGCGCTTGAAGCACGAGAAATCGAACTGTTCCACGCGAAGACTGCCGAAAGTTCTCATGCGGGAGAGTGCGACGAATGTCAGGCCGGAGGCAAACTCATTGCATCCGAGATCCACGGTGACGCGGTAGAGCATCATTCCCTGAGATTTATGGATTGTGATTGCCCAAGCCAAGGAGAGTGGAAACCCATTTGAATTTGTAGTGCTGATCTGTGTGACTGGGACGACGTTTAGGCGTGAAGGGGAGAGTGACAGTCTGCGATAGCCTGGGAAGTTGACCATGACGATGCGCGCGACGCTGTCGTCTTCAGGTTTGATAATGTCATCAACGACGCTGCAGGAGCCGTTGACAAGCCCAGCTTCTGTCCACAGGTTTGCAGTCAACATCACTTTGGCCCCGATTGCGTATAGTTGAGGTCTGTCGTTGGTGAAGGAGTCGTTATCGTTGTAGTCGTTCGGGTCGACGTTCCTGGTGCCATCGTTGGATGGTGGGACACTCATGATCGGCGACAGCTTGGCCAACTGCTGTTTGTTGAGCTCGGCACGTACTTCATTAGTGGCGACGATATGTTTGTGGCTGTTAAACACGGTGTTCTCGGTGGAGGTCAAGCTGGATGGGTGGCGACTCTATAGCCACTGCCAGTCATGTTCATCAGTATGGCAGTGCACGACTCGCTGGAGCAGTTCACGGAAGCATACTTGAGTGGTGTCTGTGCCAGTTTGTTGGAATGGTTGGTCAAGTTCGACGACAGTTTGGAAGAGATGAAAACAAGTCGGTTGTGGACAGCCATTTGTTTGCCTTTCATACACGGGTTGGCCACGCACAGGTGCGAGCTGCGTGGGGTCTCTGCAAAGAACGATGTTCATCCCACTGAACAGTTTGTCAGCCTTAGCAGGGAAATTTTTCTGAAGTTGACGTTCCAAAGCCGCAAAGAGAGGGATGCTGAGGAAAGAGTACTCGTCGATGACGAGAAGTCGGACTTCTGCAAGACTCATTTGCAAGGAATTCAGACGAGACCCGGACAAGTCTTCATTCAGCAGTGACAGTAACGAGTGAATGGTGGATCCACAAATGTTTGCGGCTGCAATGCCTGTCGAGGCAGTGATTCGAACATGATCGGGTTGGGAATGCAGGGTGAACATATGTTGGATAGCATTTATGAGGAAAGATTTTCCTGTGCAGCTGTGCCGAGAACAATCATTAGGAGATGGTCTTCCTGCAACCCGCCAAATGAATGTTTCACGACGATGTCATATGCAAGGCATTGCTTTACGGACAACAAGTCGAGAGTGAAAGGCGGCAGGGGAGGAGGAGGGATGGTCGATGCGTCTTTCATTGAGGACAGCCAGCTGAGCAGCTGGTTGAACGGCACTCCAAGCCATGAGTTCGGCCAGCGGTGGGCGAGGTCGAGCTTGCGGAAGCCAAGAAGGGAAACGTTCGTAGTTGCTGGGTGGGTCCAGAGCATGACTTGTTGATAGTCGTCTTGTCACAGGTTGTCGTCGTGGGAGCAAACGGGGCCAGATGCCAGGTCAACGTCTGGGCCGGAGTCGTCGTCGTCCACGTCATCCTGGTTGTTGTTGTGTGAGGAAGAGTTGGACAGAAAGCCGCAGTCATCCATGTGACAGTCAAAGACGTGTTTGATTGTAGGAGACGTAAGGTCGGAGAGCGTTCGATGCGCTTTGAACAAAAGAAGCTGCAAGAGTGCCCAATTGTCAAATGCAGCCGCATTGCGAGCCAGTGCGAACGACGACTGTGGCCAGGCGCGAACAACAACTTGTTTGAAGCGTCGCCGGTACTTTGTGCGAGGGGCAGCTGCGGAGATGCATGTTGAGAGAATACGGAGAGTGCGGATGAAGAGGCGAACACTTGTGAACGTCGAACAGGCTGCAGTATTCGACTGCGTTAAGGTGGGGAAACTCCGCCAGACAAGTCTTGTATCGTCGGAAGAAGTTGTCTTTGAATGCGACATCGTCATCGTCGAGGTCCGCCATGTCCTTCAGGATGTTTCTGGCGTTGACGTCTGCGTTTAAATTGACAAAAGACCAACTGCATCCTACAAGTTTTTCATACAGAAGGAGGTGGATGGCCTCTTGTGCGGAAATGTCGCGGTCAGACACCATTTTTGCAAACAAGCTTTGCACAGTGCGTTCCGCTGGGAGGTTTTGTGGAAGATGATGGCAGAAAGTGGAAAGAGCGTGATGATACGAATCAGACGCAACTTTGGGTTTGCTAGCGTACTTGCTGACATACTTAATGGCCACGTTCTGATCGAGGACTGGCTGAAGGTCCATGTTGGCATGCCATGCAAGCAACAGCGGCTTGCTGTGCTGGTTCAGCCAAGGGTTGTTTTGGACGGGCGCGAAGCGCTTGCAGTCTATGCCCACGGAGCGTTCAATGACAGCCGCAGGGGTGGAAGTGGGAGGAAACGGGAAGTGAAAGCGGCACAAGTTATGTTTGAAGCACTGGGATGGACAACACTGTCGTTGTCCCCTGATAACGCATCCGTGCTCTTGACAGCGGTTGCACAAGTCGCAGTGGTCGGAGTTCCAGTCCCAGGCGGTGCAGGTGGTGGGGTCAAGGAGGTCAGCAAGAAGACAGTTGGTCGTTCTGCGAGCACACGTGGGGTCGGGGTTGAAGGCAGTCATGAAGTGGGAGAAGTACGATATGAGGCGAAGGCGGTCGGAGGGGTCGTTCCAGTCGATAGTGTCCACAGGTACGGTGTTCTCCAACCAGAGGAAGCTGTGAATATGACCTGAACGCGCATACGTCAACATTGGCGGCAAAGAGAAACAGGAAAGGGACGAACCAGACCCGCAGGCTTGCCACTCGACACGAAACCAGTAGTCGGAAACGTAAGCGTCATCAGAGAGATCGAGATGTTGAAGGACTGTGTCCATCAGGAAATGGTGTTTGCACATGAGATAGGATGCAACGATGTGAGGGTTTCCAGTCAAGTTGCGAAAGCGAACCTGGGATGCTTGTGAGGCAGTGAGACTGGGCGCAGACAGGTCTTCAGGCATGAGTTTGTGCAAGTCAGGCCATGACATGTCAGCCATGGAGAGGGTCTAGAAAAAGTGGGTGTTCCAATTTGCGCAATCATGTCACGCAGTTTTCCACCTTCCATGTTCCAGTATGGTCGTGTTGCTTTCACCGTCTTCAACTTGAAGCAGTGCATGATGTCGGCAGCCAGTTGAGGACTGTCGTGCTGGCTAAGGGAGTTTTTCAACTGGGCAATTGTCATGCGGTGATGGCTGATGTTGCACGAGAAGAGGAATTTCCCATGTTGCATAGCGCGATGGCGGAAGATGAGGTTCAACACGAAGAAGCGGAAGCAGGGATGTGTTGCAAACCGAGAGTCACGGTAGCGCAGGAGATGCTTTACCCACTCGTGGAGCTTCAGCTTGTGGGGTCTGTCAATAGAGGGGTCCGCAAAGCTGAGAGGGAAGAGAGTGGGGAATGCCATGGTGAAAAGGTTGCGGGTTGAATATTCAGAGAGAGCAGGGCCAGTCGGAGGCCAAGGAAGCCGGTTGTCGTTCGAGACTGTGAGTCCGCTGATTTGCATCATGTTGGCAATGGCGTGTGCCTCTGTAGGGAGAGGGGAGAGAGATGGGACAAAGCTGTTATTCTCTTGCGCGAGTTGATCGCAGTCAAAGTCAAGTTCGTCCGAGCTGCCCACGTTAGACACTGTCGTTTTGTCCGTTGACAAGGAGTTGTCAGGGCAGTGGTCGATTGGAGAGTGAGGGAGGCGGTGAAAGACAGAGTCGTCATCTGGGAGGTTAGTGTCGGTAGGTGAACGAATCGTGATGTCTTTGTAGCAAGGATTGTGTTCTTGTAGGTAATGAAGGAGGGCGAGAACCTTGTGTTTGTGAACGTGGAAGTCTTTGTAAGATGGAGCGGTCTGACTGTCCGCTTTACAGACGATGAGCACGTCGAGCTCCTCGGGGAGCCGAGGGAGAATGGTACAGAGAGAAGGAGCTGTATCCGCAAAGAAAATCATTTTCAGTTGATATTACAACATGCTGCTTATTACCAAATTAAGGGCTTTGACTTTGCCTATAATTATAAGACAACTTTTGACTTTTTGTATATATAAAAGAGTTTTTAATTGGTATTATAATAATGTCAGTAATTAATATGATGGGAACTGCCAAAAAGAGTAATAGTTCAGATCTATATAAGAAGATAAGATAAGATTAAAATAGAAATGAGATAAGATTAAAATAGAAATAAGATAAGATTAGAATAAAAATAAGATAAGATTAGAATTAGAATAAGATAAAATTAAAATTAAAATAAAATGAGTTAAGATAAGATTGAAATTGAAATAAGATAAGATCAAAACTGAAATAAGATATGATTAAAATTGGAATTAAATTAAATTAAAATTGAATTAAAATAAGATTAAAATAGAAATAAAATTAGATTAAAATAGAAATAAAATTAGATTGAAATTAAAACTATAATATAAAATCTAAATTACAGTATGGTTTGAATAAGAATATGTTAATAATAAGATAATAAGATAAGATAAAATCTATTTAAATTATAATACTAATAATATTAGATCAAACCTTTTTAAATCCTTATTAAGACAGGACTCTAGTTGCTTAAGTATATAATACTGTGACAGCAGCCTTTTATCTGGACTCACAGTCAACATTATATACTACCTAAAAATAGTCAAAGCCATACAGTAGTAATAAGACAGTTGCATATATGTGTAGGCACATAATAAAGCAACCACAGTATGTGTGATACAAATAGTTCATACCCTACGTATATGGAAAGAAAAAGAAAAACACAACTCATATTAATACATTGATGTGCTACAGTATGTCTTTTAGTGGCACACCACTACATTACAGTAGTGCAATAGCTAAGAGGATTAATGGTAAAAGCTATAGTGATTAATTGATTATAGTTATATAGCCTTATATTAATATAGATAGACAGTCTTGTTTGGACTACAGTTATAGTGTATAGATATAATGTAGTATTGGTGTCACTGGGATGCCACATTAAGTCTCCTATCATATTCCTTATATGACAATTATATCTTATTATTCATACTGTCACTACTAGCACCTGCACCAGTCAAGAGGATGGCTACTGGTGCGGGCATGGGTAAATTGTGAAAACTAGCCCTTTGTTGTAAATACATATTCTGTCAGTATATATCTCTGTCTATTGCTTACACTAGTGGTCCTTGTGACTATAGGTACTATCTCTCCCCCTTTGCCCCCTTTCAATGATACATCTACCTATATATACATTTTCTAGATATTTCCTCCCCCTTTTGTTGACTTTAATATACTGTAATGTATTGTTTAAATAGTAAATAACATTAGTATAATGTTATTCCTACCAAGTACAGTACACTTTTAATTGGCTGATTGGGAGCTATTGCCCAATCTCTAGTACACTCACTCCTATGCCTTGCAACATGACACAACATTAAATGTTGTCCTACATGGCAGGGGTGACCTGGCAGCACTAGACTTTGTTGGAAATGTGGTTTTTGTTTGAGGCTAAAATGCCTATATGCATCTTGAGAGTGATATAATGGCCTAAGTCAGTTTTGGTGTAATTGCTAGGGATGTGGGTGGCACTGCACTCTGATTCACTAGGGATCCATCACACCACCAATGCTTAACATTACTACCAAATTTTGGGGTAATTTGACCAGTCAGTAAGGGTGAGCAGTTGCTAGAAGTTGAAGGTGGTTGGATTGGGTAGCAGACCCATACGTTGCCATATCACCAGCCTGTTGGGCAGTCTGTTGGACCACTAGTCCACTATGTCAAGCTCTTGGCTCTAAGTCACTGCTGAGTGCATATCTGTATATTCCACCACATTGGTGGCACATCAATTGTATATCTAACAAATGCTCAATAACTTTGAATAATATTATGTAAATGCATTATATAATCTATCATTAGAAACCCATGATTAATAGCTTTCAAATGACTCTATTTACGTAGCTATAGAGTGCCTTGTTCATAAGATATGATCAAAATAATGCTTAACATTTTCGAAAATTTTGTAAAATTTTTACTAAGTCATACTGTACACCTTTCACAAGGACTATGAAAAAGGTCTTATATACTATTAAGGTCTGTTAGCTCAGTTGGCTAGAGCAGTACTTCACTAACTTGGTTCATTTAGGGGTCCTGGGTTCAATTCTGAGCATGGGCATTTTATATAACAAGGTACGCCTCGCTTTGCTCCGGCGAAATTGCACAATTATAAAATTTTGCGATTTGTGATCAAAGTAAACAAAACATGCAGAAATGAGAACACAGAACTATTTTAAGAGGATAAAAATTTGTAAAAAAGTTGGTGTTCATTTTATATTCTAATCGAAATGAAATCGAAATGAAATCAGTAGATTGTTCTGTCCGTGATCTGATATGGTTAATTCGATAGGTGTTTGCAAAGTGCAGAGGTTCTTCAAGCAATTAAAGAGTGTGTGGCAAAAGGAGTTCTTCGTACGTGACATTGGTTGTAGAAGTCTCGTTGGGCCGAAACCGAATCATTGCGCGTGTCCGATTTTTGATTCTGGACAACGCTGTGTACAATTGACCATGTGAAAAAACAGGCCTGGTCAAGTCCACCCCAACATAGTTGAGGTTGAGGCCTTGACAGCTGTTAAAAGTGGTACAATAGGCAGCGGCCAGGGGAAATTGACAGCGCAGAAGGGTGTAGCCGGAGCTGAGAGAGTGTGTGAACGATATCCTTGGGATGAGGATGTCATCGTCGGACGACTCGATGTGGTCTGTGTTTTCATTCTCTTTGACAATTCTTACAGTCACAATACAAACACCCACACCGGTCACCACCACATGGACGTTTTTGACGAGCCCACGGTCAAGAGAGAAATTTCTTAGCAGACGGAAAATGGCGTTGGTCTTAACCATGATCGTGTGATGGGGAAGTCCGTTAGGGCATTGATGCGCGACATAATCTAACGTTGAGTCCGGTGTTTGAATCCCTGAGCCAGAGATTTCTTTTAAAGAATTGGCTGCGAGGTAGGTACGGGCTGTACCCTCAACACGAGCAAGGATTTCTTCGTTGTACGAGTTAACTTGTACATGCGTCGGTGCCAAGAGGGCGCGTTTTAAACACGCGAGTGGTTGTCGAAGGATGATGGGGGGAAACACAAATGCAGACAAAGTTGACGCATTGTTCATCATTGAAAGCATAGGTAAGTCGACTTCTGGTCCTGCGCCATTGCCGATAGCATTGACGAAGTTTGCAAAAACAGGGTCTTCTGCGTTCCGGATCGGTTGGATTAACCGGCAAATGACAAAGTTTGGCCATAAGATAGATTTTTGGATGCACGCATCTACCACTTGGAGTCTAGAGCCACGCCGGATCACAGGACACATTTGTCGAAAATCACCTAACAACACAACCGTTTTCCCACCAAACGGTTTGTCAATTCTCATGACGTGCCTGCAGACATCGTCGACGCATCCAAATGCAGCTCGATTTGCCATCCCAGCTTTGTCCCAAATAATAAGTGCCACTTGGTGAAGGAATTCACCACGAGGGGAATCTGGATCAATTGGTGAATACAACATTTCATTGCATTCGTTCACAGGGATCTGTGAGCAAAGTAAATCGACGCGAAAAACTTTTAAAAAAAACACGTACTTTAAAGGCAGAGTGCGTGGTGCGTCCTCCATGGTAAAGTTGGGCCGCGTAGCCCGCAGTTGCAGTAGGTAACGCCAATAAACTGAGAGATCTAATTTTGTCGCACAATGTGCGCACGAGAAATGTTTTCCCGGTGCCGGCTTGCCCATCGACAAACGCGAGAAGGCCATGGCGGTTAAGAACTGAAGACAAAATTTCTTGGTAAATCTCCAATTGTTCGCGGTTAAATTGATTGACGGCGTCGTTTGCACGTGTTGCCAAAGCCTCGGTGTTTTGACCCCAACAATGATATTCATGTTCGACTTCTGATCCATGAATTCGGGGCTGAGGAAGTGCATAATCAGAAAGTCGTTTTCCATGTTCTTCTAAAGCCCACCCAATTTCATCTAAAGCTCGATCCACGCCGATGTGTGGGGCTGCGGGGGATTGTAATGTAAAGTCCAAACAAAGCGCTTGTTTAAACCGTTGCCAGAACTCAAGCGGAGTGGCAACACAATTGTTTACCAAAAGGTGAACAAATAAAAGTCGAAGTTGGCGTGGTGTTTTAAGGCCATCCACGGCTTCAGTCATGGCGTATTCAGCCTCACGTTCATTGGCAAACAAACCAAGAGTCGTAGCGGCTTCTTGGAAACTGTCACATACAACACCATTCACCGTTCGCAAGTCGAGAAAAGAGGATGCTGATCGATGTTGAAGAAGACAACGCAAATAAAATGTTTCACCTTGAGAGGGTGGAACGTCACGGAGCCTGGTAATGTGTGGTCTGTCTCGTTGCCGCAGAATGACATGTTGGGGTGGGGAATTGTCGTGGTTCGGCTGCTCGACAAAGTACGATTCGTGGCCAACCTGATTTGGGTCGAATCTTGCAAATCGGAACAATGTGTTGTACTCGCAATATGTTAAGTCTGCGAATTCTTGAACGTGATCATCCCACATGAAAGTCCCAAGTGGACAAACGAAATATCTATCAAGGGCGGAAAGTGTGGATGTTGGAGTGTTCCTGTGATATTGTTGAAACGCGTGATTATCAGGAAGATGGATTGGAATAGACCCGACTCCTGGGTACTTTTTAGTCATGTTAAAGCCAAGAATTCTCCACGTCCCCTCCATTGCGGACAAATACCGCGCGCTTCAATAATCGTCTATTTCATTAATAGGTTCATTGCATTCACCATCGACTGCGGCGCGTTCTGCGCGTATGCGGTAGCGAGCGTGATCGGGCACTTTAATTACAGATTCGTTATCGAAACGATTAAAGAATGAAAAAAAATACCTTTATGTATATATTTAAACAAATATTGAAACAAATGAGATGTGTTTGCAGCCTCCATGTTCATGTGACAATTGAACGCCCGCAACAACGGAAGGCAATGGGCAACAACCCATTGATCCCCTTCCTTCCGTCGGCGATAGTGAATCCAGCCTTCAGGATCTATTGTTGTCGCAGATTGAAGTGGCTGGGGGTATCCAAATCGACATACGCGGACCCCGTTCACGACACATTGACAGTAAGTAGAAGGGGGACTGTCGTCTGAGGGGTGTTTATGAATCATGAACTTCCGGACCAAATCCGCGTCATCGGAATCTTTGGGAATTTCTGCTGAGATGACGGAATCAATGTCAAAAGGTTGGATGCATTCGCTAGGATATTTTAAAAGAATATGAATATGAGGAAGGCCTCGTTTCTGGAATTCAATAGAATGAATGGTGTACAAAGCCCGGCCAGCATTGGGGAAGATTTCATTCAATGCTTTTTCCAATGCGGAGAGCATCCGCCTGAAAACCCGAGCCACCACAACGGGCACATCAGAATAATCTTGACCACGCCGAAGTTGAGACTGGATGCCCAGCCACAATCCGTTGCAGGTCATAGTACAAAAAAAAGTTGGAGGTCCAAACTGCACAGCAATCGCAAGTGAATCAGCAATCTGCTCAGAAGCCCAGCGACAAGAACCCATGAAAGATGCAGGAAGATAAACATTGTGTGAGTCTGGCAAAAATTCTTCGCCCATCAATTCAGCGTCTTGTTGTCGAAGCCGTGCCTGTTTGTAAAAACACAAATCAGTTACGGCTGTTAAGTTAAAAACGGATTAATAAACGCGCCTGATTGTTCCGAATGTAGTTCAGCCGTGTTTCTAAATTCTGGCTGAACATGTCAACAATGTATTCATTGGCAAGATGGCCGAAAATAGAGAAGCGAGATTCCAGGAGCAGATGTGCACGATAGTGCATTATTTGTTTGCCGCACGCTTCGTTGTCTATGTTGATAGGTGCATTGTTATCCAGATCAGTAGGGTCGATCTGTAGGCGATTCCGGACGACACCCCAGCCGAGGGTGCCATGTGGAAAAAACAGGGGATATGCGAGTGGTTCCCAAAGACGGCTCAAGGAGGACAGATACTGATGTTCCCCATTATGTCAAATAACGATTCCATTTCGAGCGTGAACATCTGCATGAACGGTGTTGTCAAAGTTGATTATAGCGGCAATCTCTGGCCCGGGGCCTTCATCATCGACAATGAGGGACGCATGCGCTCGTTGATTGTCACTTAAAGAACCTATTCATTGAAGGTCTCGCGCGAACGGGTTAATCAAAAGCAAAGCATCTGCGACAGAGTCAATCCACCGTCGAGGGACAGTGTCTACCCAGTTTGCGTCCGCATGGGGAATGGGCAAATGCTGAAGGTAACCGTCATACAGCATCCATCGAACAGCAGAGTTTCTGTGGTCAGGGCGAACATGATGATAAACACGACCGCTGAGGGCAACGAAGGCAGGGGGACCAGCAGGAAAACGTGGAAATTCTTGGGATGTCTCTAATGCAGCAAAAGAGAAAATTAAGTTTAACAGACGAGAAACAGAAGAGACTCGAGGGTCGCTCAAGAAAATATTAAATTCTTCGGGGAGAGGAGGAAGTGCGCGAGGTTCATTTGCATACTTGCCATTTGGACCACAACAAAATCCAGGCCGTTCACCTGTGAGAAGAATCAACCCACACGATCGGCAAATGTGGCTGTTCTGTCCGCATTGTGCGCTCCATGATTGTACAGGAGCGCGTACACAGATCATAAGCCAAGTCGGTTGGATAGCCTCGCTGCTGTCTAAGGTGGCCATGCGGAGCACAGAATCGAAGGGAGAGAACGGTGAACGGCATAGATTCATAAATTCTATTTTAGCATTTAACCCCTTTCGGATGACGTTGTTTGCACCTACTCATGCTCCTAGCCCCTACACCTTGACATCACGCGACTAAGGAGCGAGAAAGACTTTGTCATAAAATTTAGAGGAGTAGATGGGCAATAAACGATGTTATTTAACACGATGGTAAGAAGCCCAGCGGATGAGACATCGGAGCACGCCCAAACACATTTAGAACGGCGCCATGGTTGGGTGCTGGCACGTTCTTCCAATGCGCAGTGGACTTATCCATCCGGTCTCTAAAGCGAAACGAATGTAGAACACAATGAAACAAAAAGAAAAAGCACATACTGCGCAATGGACTCTTTCATCCCACCACGGACGAATTCAGTAACAATGATGGGAAAATAGACCCCAGTGTTTTTTGCCTTTTGGCTTTCTTCAGTCTGGATGATAGGCTTCGCGATAATACAGCAATGTTAACTCCTTAAACAACTACAAATTGTTATCGGACTCGCCACGCCTTGCCTTTTAAATGACCCTCTTTAGTATCACGCGGCTTACAAACAACGTTTGCGGGATCTGGGAAAACAAAGGAGGCGATTGTTGAAACAAAATTCACAAAAAGCTATTTCAATGGAGGAGAACATATATCATTTCAAAAACAAACATGTTGGTTTTCACAGATACAAATACGGCTATTACATTTTACACCAACTTATAAACAATTTCGCGTTCAATTTTGTACGGAGTTCGTTTTGGCCAGCACATGTTTACTGGTTAACAGCCTTGCGTTTGCCCTTAGAGCGTGTGGCCGGAGCTTCAACGGGCACATTATCTTCGGTTGCGAGTTTCTGTTCGGTTTGATTTTCAACCTTTGATTGCAAAGGCTCCACAACAGTGTCTATAAGCACATAGAAAGAAAACTCTTCTGCAAACTTACAACCCGTTGTTCAAGTCGTCAAACGCAGACAGTGCAAGCATGGACTTAGAAGAAGCAGACGGCGAAACCTTGTTAGAGCTGTAAAATAATAATAAACACAGGCGCAGAGCGATAAAAAAAAACCATACAAAGAGCTATCGATTGATGATTTCGACTGCGAACTTAAGGACCCCGTAGCAGCGTTTTGAACATTCCGTACACGCGAGCCAAACTTACGCCATTTGTTGCTATCTTGATTATCGCCGGAGCTTGTTGTAAAATTTTGAGGAGTAGATGGGCAATAAACGATGTTATCTAATGCAATGGTAAGAAGCCCAGCGGATGAGACATTGGAGCACGTCCCAAACACACTTACAACGGCGCCACGGTTGGGCGCCGGCACGTTTCTTCAATGCGCAGTGGACTTATCCATCCAGCCTCTAAAGCGAAACGAATGTAGAACACAATGAAACAAAGAGAAAAAGCACGTACTGCACAATGGACTCTTTCATCCCACCACGGACGAATTCAGTAACAGTGATGGGAAAAGTCAACGCCCCCCCTGCTCTATTTATAGGCGGCTCCGCAACACTCCCCATAGCGAGCACCAACGGGTTACAGAAATCAGGAAGCATGTCGTCGTAGTTTGCTAGAGTTGGGTCGCCAGGCATTGGGCACAAATGTATAGCGTCAAGAAGAACAGGAGCAGCCTCACACTCTCCAGCAGGGAAATAAGCCTTCGCGACCATAAAAGCGACCGTGTTGTCTGGCAGGGCCGATTCTCCAACCGGGCTGTACCTTCTCACCTCTGCGGAAAATTCATCATTGTTACAGGAACAAATGAGAGCAGTATCATACAGTGGCGCTCAAAAGTAATGCACAACACGTGCAAACAAATCTCAAGGCTCACGATTTTCCGAATCCACCATCAAACTTGTATGTATTAGGGTCCAAATAGTAGCTAATTGAGTGTACTACGAGAATATGAGTGTTTCAGGGCTTTAAAACGAATGTGTGAAGGATGGGAAGTGTTCTACGAAAAAGTTTGTGTGCAGTTCTTTTGAGCGCAGACCCTGTTTCTGAGTAAGATGAGAATCATCAAAGATTGAAAAGGAGTGACGCTTACTGGGTATCAGTATTTGGTATGGTAACCTCGAGCCTCCTTCAGAGCGGCAACACGATGGGGCATGCTTTCATAAAGCTTGTCCAGGGCCTCCTTCGGAAAGTTGTTCCACTCTTCTTGAAGAGCTTGCCACATCTCGTCCTTGTTGCGAGGAAGGGGGTTACGAGCACGAATAAGGTGGTCCAGCTGATCCCATACATGTTCTATGATGTTCATGTCGGGCGACGAAGGGGGCCAAGGGAGTACAGTGACCTTCCTATTTTGGAACCAGTCTCTCGTGACATGAGAAGTGTGCTTCGGGTCATTGTCTTGCTGGAAAATGACCTTGTCCTTGCCCGCTTTCTTCAATTTTCGATCCTTGAGTGTGCCCAGAAGACTTTTTTGAAGGATCTCAACATACCCAGGCCCATTCATGATTCCCTCGATGCGATGAAGCCTTCCCATCCCCTGCCCGGTGATGCAACCCCACACCATCACATTTCCACCTCCATGTTTGACTGTCTTCTTCGTGAAACGAGGGTCCAGTGCCTGTCCGGGCTTCATCCAACAATACTGGCGCCCATCTGACTTGAATAGCATGAATTTGGACTCGTCGGAGAAAACCACCTGCTTCCAGTCCTCGACAGTCCAAGTGGCATGTGCAGCTGCCCATGCCTTGCGCTTGGCCACATTGGCCGGGGAGATCCAGGGCTTAGATCTACGGACCCGTGAGATGAGTCCGTACTCATGTAATGCCCTGGAAACTGTGATGCGAGAGACTTGAGGGAAGGCCTTTTGGGTGAGTTCAGTGACATTGGCAGCTTCAGTGCGAGCAAGTAGAATGGCAGCATGACGAACATCACGCTCCTGGAGCTTGCGGGGGCGACCAGGCTTGTGTTTCCGGAAGTAAGGATCGCCAGATTCCACGAAGCGTTTGATGACTCGGGGAATGGTGGTGCGATGGAGATTAAACCGACGCGCGATCTCAAAATCTGATTGGCCAAGGTTTTTGAGCTCAACGATCCGAGCAACCTTGCTTGGGGAGGTGTAGACCATAATATGAAAGAGTGGCGATGAGTTGGAACTAAGTTTTTGATGTTTTTCTTTCGGCATTTATGCAAAAACATAAGTGGTGCCTCATGTTCAAAAGTACTGCACGCAGTCTTTTCGGGTAATCTGATTACATTTTTTTCAGTAGCATGTTTTTTGGTTATGAGTCATTGAATTTACGGCCTTTACATCTAAAGACACGATGTACAATCATTTATTGGTTTGGTATGTCAATATCTAAGTGTTGCAACGTAATCAAACATTTTCCGTACAATCGTGCAGTACTTTTGATCGCCACTGTAGATCATGTGGCAGATGGAGACTGGGGAGTTCCCAGAGCGGGGAACCTCAGAACGAACACGCCGGCCAGAGGAGAGGGCGAAAAAACCAATGACGATGAGAGATGACATGAAGCAGTTTTGGATGGGGATGATGTGATCAAAAAAGAACCCTTATAACAGCAAACGCAGAGGGGTTAAAGGAATGTAAAGGGGTCCATGAAATGGAAAAGAGGGGGAAAAAAATGATCCCTGTGGATGAACAATACAACGGAATGGAAAGAAGAAGCGAGTAAAAAAAAGGAGACAACTGATGATTCAAAACAGAAGCGAATTAGCCAAAAGAAAGTGGAGAAGGATGCAATTTCACAAAAAGCAGAACAAAAAGGATTGAAACAGATGCAAAAAAACGATAGGGGGAAGTGATGGCAAATAGTTAACGCATCGTGGAATGGTGACAACACAAATTAAGGGGGGAAGAAAGGGGAGAGGATTGAAACAGACACTAAAAAACGATAGGGGGAAGTGATGGCAAATTGTTAACGCGTCGTGGAATGGTGACAACACAAATTAAAGGGGGAAGAAAGGGGAGAACTCTCCGTGTGAGATCAACATGCTTGTAGAGGAAAGAAGGAATGGAGATAAAGGGGCAAAACAGGAGAGGATTATCGGACGTCCATTTGCCACAGAATGGATTAAACGAAATGGAAGCAGGTCTACGAAAGGGGGGAAAACGAACAGGAGGAGGCAAACGCCAAACAAAACACGCAGATCTCAAGAAAGATACGTGTCTGGAAGTCGGTATGCCCGACAACACTAAAGTGGATGAGTTAAGAGAGGACAAACGGAATTCGGAACGAGCTATCGATTTAAGCACTAAGTTGGCAATGCTATGCGTAGAGAGTATAGAGGTAGATAAAGTAAAAGAGGTGAAAAGAGAGATAAAGCTTCCTCTGTGCGTCCACGGTCCCTTATATGTCATTGGGCCCATTGACATGTGATAAATGCAGGGAACGTGATCCCCAAGGCGGGAGATCGCGAGAAGGTATCCGTGGTAAGTACTTACAGTGTCATGTCGATAATATAAGGAGTATATGAAATATAATAAGATCTCTTGTAGATAAGATAAGATAAAATAAATAAAGTAAATAATATAAATAATCTAATCTCAAATAGATAAGATAAGATTAGTAATCTTAATAAATATAAGATAATATTAGTTTTTAGATATAAAGATCTAATCTAATCATATAGATATAGAGATCTAATCTAACCATATAGATATAGAGATCTAATCTAATCTAATCTATTTATAAGTTATGATATAATCTATGTATTAATGAAACATATCTTTTTGTGTGAAAAAAATAGACATAAAAGCTTATGTAATTTGTAAAAAAAAACATATGTCAAAGCTTATATAATCTCCAAAAAACATACACAAAAACATTGGAAATTTCCGAAAAAACATATCTATAACCTTAACGTAGGTTTAACCATATTTTATTATGTTTTAATAGGTATTTAATATTAGACTTTCACTATCCACTTTAAGGCAAGGAAAGTCAAAAAAACCCTTAATTTGGTGATAAGCAGCATGTTGTAACAATAATGTTTGACTTTGATTTTCTTTGTGGATACTATTGACTTCTCTGGGCTTTGGTAGGCGTTTCAGTGGTAGTCTCATTGCGTAGGTGTGGTCAGTGTTGATGAAGTTTTCAGTGGCGCCGCAGTCCACCAGGGCGGTAGTTTCAGTCCTCTTCTCCACAGAATTGACATATACTCGTATTGACATAGAACAACGGTTGGCAAGATATACATGTTCTGTGTTATGGGTCCTAATCCAGACTGTAAGAATTAGGCCTCCTGAAAATCCTGAGCTCTGAACTTCAACGTCAACTCCTCCATCTCTTCCTTCATCATATGGGCGATTTGATTTTGGATCGCGTTGTACTTGCTAAGGGGCGATTGTTCCATCGTGTAGGAGGGAGCGAAGGTCGTAGAGGAGGTGTTGTCATCGTTGAAGTCGATAAGGTTGGCATTGGTGCGTCTGTCTCTCCTTCCTCCTTGGACGTTTCTCTGAGGGCAGTTTTGGGCAAAGTGTCCTTCCTGTCCACAATTGAAACAGGGGCCTCTGGTCCTGGGGGGTCCATCTTGGGCGTGCTGGGGTCTGTTGGGGTCTCCAACCTCCATGAGTCGTCCTTACGTGGGGTTCGTTCGGTAAGATCGTCCTTGGTAGCGGTTTGCCCTGGAACAGTTGAGGTCCATGGGGACTGTCGAGTTGTTCATGTTTCATGGGGTGTTGGATGAGTTGTATTGGGGTCGTTCTTGGTTCCTGGGGGAGTTTCAGTTGTTGCGGGGGGTGTACTGCTGGAAGTTCTGGTACAATTGGCAGGGTCGATTATCGAACTGTCGGTTTTGGAAGAAGTGGTTGGCGGTTTGTCCTCCTCCCGTAAGGGCTTTGAATATTTGTTCTGACTTGGTTATGTTAACAGCCATGTCTCTGTACTGTTGGTAGGTGGGGTTAGCGACGGAGTGGGTCGCCTTCAGGATGCTGTCGAGTACTGAGTGGGATAATCCCATGAGGAATTGTTGGATACATTCTGTGTGGTTTTTGTCGTATTCTCCATCGTCAACCAGTTGTTCGAAGTCAGCAATGTATTGATCAATGTGCGGCCAGCTCATCTTCAAGCTTCTCAATTTGTTGCGAGCTCTGAGGGCTTTTCCTGAGTCCATATCACAAAAAATCCCCAAACATAATAAGGCCTTAATATTGCTTATAATACCCACAAGTCATCAAAAGTGTTAAAATGACTTGTTAAACTTATTTGGACTTTAAATTGTCCTCTTTTTTACGTTAAGGCCTTCAATTGTGAATTAAATGTGCCAAAAGGGTCAACAAGGCTAACTTACCATTTAGATGCTCAAGATGCATTTTGACAATTTGAAGGCCTTGGATTCTTGTCAGAGGCTTGCAAGCCTTGTAATGTACCAAAGCCCTTTTAAGGGTGATAAGTCCTAATCATCCTCACAAGTATCTAAATCCCTCTTAAGGTGTGTTATTCCTTGGTTCCCCTATTATGGCCTAACTATCAATGTAAGTCCTTATGAGTGTCACAAGGCCTTGTAGCCCATTTAAGTCTGTAAAGGCCTAGTAATTGTCAGCAAGTATGTTGAGCCATCCAAGAGCCATCTGGGCCTTATTATTAGATCTCACACATTTTAATTGTATACAAAACATTTTATTCCATTCCAAATAACTATACACACAAAGGACAAATACAGGAAAGCAGAGCTTGTAAGACAGTGATTGAACAAAAGCATCAAGAAAACTAGAGTCCATAAGACTGAGCAAAAGGGTTGAAAGAATCCATGATGCAAAAGGTGGTGGAGAGTTCAAGATGATGCAGCACTATGCACGAGAGAGTACCCTTAGTATGGCACAAGGGAGCGTTGATAATCCAGACCAAATCATAAGCTTCGTCGTTGGATGACAATGATCCTATATCCAAGTTATGAGCATGTGTGAACAATCAGCGAGCACGTGTAAACATTTGGTGAGCGCATGGAAACATTTGGTGAGCTTGCAGGAACATTTGGTAAATGTGCAGGAACATTTGGGGAGCGTGCGGAAACATTTGGGGAGCATGCGGAAACATCTGGGGAGCGTGTGGAAGCATGTGGTGAGTGCACGGAAACATTTGGGGAGTGTGTGGAAACATTTGGGGAGTGTGCGGAAACATTTGGGGAGCGTACGGAAACATTTGGGGAGCGTGCGGAAACATCTGGGGAACGTGTGGAAACATGTGGTGAGCGCACAGAAACATTTGGGGAGTGTGCGGAAACATTTGGTGAGCACACACAAGAGGGAGTGGGGGGTGAGAGCAATGCTGCTATTCGCCCTCAATTTGGTGACGCAGCGCAGCACACTTTAATTGTGCTTGTTTCGCCATTGATCTGCTCAAACTGGAATCCAGTAGCACATCATCCTCGTCCTCATGGCCTTTGGAGCTACCGTTATCGGGGAAAATCTTTCTGCGGAGGGGAATACAGAATCATTGAAATTGAACACTCTCATGGCAAAATAACGCACTGGTTCCACCACGCGAGTGTCTCTAACACCCATTCATCCTCCTCATCTTCGAAGAGCTCCATGATTATTTGATAAAACTCCTGGAGCATGAACTGCCCGTCTTCCGCACCCCACTCCTCGAATGATAATAGAGCGAAATGTGCCTTTAATCAGTTCAATAAATGGAACAGAGGGAGAAGAAAACAAACCTGAGTGACAGCATATGCAATTGTTGAAGGTGTTATGTGTGTCAGACCATTGATCTTGCTGATCCCTGCCTTTTTTTTCTTGTCTGTCGCCATCCAGAACCCGTTACCCATGAAGATGCATTTGAACGCCTGTAAGATCCAAGCCAATATGAAAACGACGTGAAATTTATGTAAAAACTCACCCATAAACACAGAGACGACTGCAACAAACCTTTCTCAACATTCCATTCCTCCAGATTCTCCTCCAAAAGTAGTTCTGCTTCGCTTTCATTATATAGGAAATTTGGGAATTGGTTGGCAGTGACTCTGATCTCACTGCTGGTGAGACGGTTCAGAAATCTAGCTGGAAGGGTCAGTATGGGAAAGGCAAGCGACGAGAGCTCACGTTTCATCATGATTGAAAGCATATATGTATACACGAGGACAGAGGGCACGCGCTGTCCCAAGGTGGTTGAACCCTCGGCCACTCTTCTCTCGTGGAACTGGCAACAGGCGCATGGTTTGTGGATCATAGGTGAAATAGTCTTGCATGCCATGCTTCATCTTGTTCGTATCTTGTTGACGAGCGCTTTGCGATTCCTTTTCCATCTAATGGTCATGATCACTCAATGTGTGACGTGTAAAGCAAAAAGTTCCATACCAAATTGATAAGACTCATGATTGACTCGAAATTATCCCCAAATTTGTCGATGGTCTTCTTGAAGTTAGGCACCTGGGCGAGAACAGCGTGGTACAAGTGGATGTATGCGCGGTTTGTTGTGTCATCAGCATCCCTAATAGCGCAGCTAAAACATTCTGAGCATATATGCTGAAAACAAAATACTCACTGGTCATCCTCAGTGGTTTCAATGTCAAAGATGCCATCCTCGGCCAGGCCAAGCCGGAATGCCTGGTTGAGGTCGAGCCAGGGTCCGTATATGCGGACGATCCACTGGCCAGCTTTCTTGAAAGCCTTCAGATGGTCTTCTTTTTCGCTTCTGAGATCGTTTCAGACATCATAAAGGACCATCATATAGTAGCATGACACTCACCTTGCATGACCTCGGTGCTTCTTCCTATAAAGCTCGTCCTCCAGTGCATCTTGGAGGAGTTCTGGACCACGCTTTCGCCTCTGTGGAGTCAAATCTCGCTCATACCAATGGGGGTCATTATGAAGAGGGTCTTCGTCATCTGCAGAATGTGGAGGTTGGGACGATACTGGAGAGATGGGTTGGGGCTGAGCTTGTGGACGGTTGAGAGGGGCCTGATTGGAGCGAGTGGGTGGTGGTTGAGGAGGACGACTGCGAATATGAGTGGGGGGTGACATTGGAGCACCAGGGAGGTAATACTATGAGAGCATTGAGAGGCAGGTTGCGTCGTATAAATTGAAAAGAACACGATGCTGTCACCTGACATGAAACCTTATCATTACAACGCTTAACGCGTTTAACTGCAGCGACCGTGACACTCACCTAAGTTACCTCCATCTCGATACTCTGTCTGGCCCAGGGCTGGTCCATCCACCATGGTATCGTGTAATCGATGCAGAATTGTGATCGCCAGTGGGACTGCCCGTGGACTCAAAGTACACCATCTCCACTGTGCCAAAAGTGGACCTATGAAATTTTGACAGCCCGCTTCTTGAGTACCCAAACTGAAGAAACAGGGCTTAACGGTTGATCTTGATGGAAACGTATGTCAAAATCCACTGCTCACTCATTTCATGTAGCTGATAGCCTGTCCAGAACTTAGACTTGGAATTCTCACGAGGGTTCAATGTCACTGAAGCCACAACATACACGGTGACGATGCCGGAATTTGTTGAAGGCAACTCAGGCTCAGTGTCGGTATGTTGCTTTCCATCGCAGTTCTGCCTCTCGCTAACCTGCCAGTGATAACTGGTACCAGATGGACTGCTTCAACGTTGATGATAGCTTTGTACTTTCTCCAGAATCACCGGGGTCCCAATGCCACCACTCAGTGCCTACCGAAGCGACTGAACCCTCATTGCCCCAAGATGAAGAGGACAACAATGCCCAGGATGACACTCAGGACGCACCTATTGCCCTGCGTTGAGCCACCAGAAAGAGGCGAATCCCCGCTCAATATGGTAAAGGGAGCGATTTGCTTCCATCACGCCAAATGGCTGCACTACGGACATACAGCCAAGTTGTGTCACCCAAGCCTTCCCCTATACCATCTCCAATACAGTCCCCTGGCACTTCCCGATCAGTGTCTCCGATACAGATTGATCCCCCGAGTCTGAGTCCTACCCCTGAGCCCACAACCTTTGAAATGACACCGAATCAGTTTGGTTTATTTCGGCGCTTTACTCGGTGGCCGTTGGTGGACCCTGAAGCCGACATAACTATTGAAGACCTCATTGACGCTCCTACGTTCATCCACACATCGGATCATACCAGTGGCTCTCGCAAACCAGATGATTTGTTTGGTCCTTCAATGGCCCCATCAAATCCCTTTGCACCCTACCTTAATGCGACTGTCTATCGTCTCATGAATTGGTATTATCAGGCCGGTGCAAAAACACTCAACGATCTCAACAGTCTTGTTCATGATGTAATCCTTGCCCCTGACTTTGACACCAACGATCTCAATGATTTTAGTTCAAATTCTGAGGCAAAGTGCCTTGATGATACTACTGGATGTCCTACACCGGACGGTTGGCAAGAGAGTCCCGTTTATATTCGACTACCCCAAACGTGTGCAAGATACCAAAGTGAAGATGATGCCCCTAAGGTTGAGATCCCTGGTGTCTTGCACCACAACTTGCTTCATTGTATTGTCTTTGCATTCCAGGACCCATCTTTTGAAGCCTTTCATCTGAAGGGCTTTACACAGCTCTGGAAGCCATCATCTGAGGAGCCAGCGGAGGAGGTCTATAGTGAAGCATCACATAAGTCAGTTATTTTTTTCCGCTCCTAGCACGGAGCTAAAAGTGACAAATGCCTGCAAATTGTGGATGGGCCCATCCCAGTGGAAAAGTACAAATATCCTGCTCCAGTGCATGGGCCCATACTTATAAGCTCCCATATATAGTGGTTGGGCCCAACTAATAGCTTATATGTAATATTACAATCTTACCGTATAGGCCCATGCCTGGTATATATATTGTCAAGTAGTAACGTATGGGCCCATGTAAAGCCCCATATATGTAATTACAATTTGATTGGATGGGCCCATCTAATGCTGTACATATATAGAATTACAGTACTAGCGGATGGGCTCATGTAAGCTACATATACTAAATTACCATAACTAGTGTATGGGCCTATAGAAGCCATATATACAGAAATACAGTACCAGCGGATGGGCCCATAGAAGCCACATATACAAACTTACAGTACTAGTGGATGGGCCCATGTAAGTTACATATACATAATTACAGTACTGGTGGATGGGCCCATATATGTGACATATATAGAATTACAGTACTAGCGAATGGGCCCATGTAAGCTACATATACAAAATTACCATAACTAGTGGATGGGCCCATAGTAGCCACATATACAGAATTACAGTACCAGCGGATGGGCCCATAGTAGCTACATATAAAAACCTACAGTACTAGCGGATGGGCCCATGTAAGTTACATATATATAATTACAGTACTAGCAGATGTGCCCATGTAAGTTACATATATATAATTACGATACTAGTGGATGGGCCCATGTAAGTTACATATATATAATTACAGTACTAGCGGATGGGCCCATGTAAGTTACATATATATAATTACAGTACTAGCGGATGGGCCCATCTATGTGACATATATAAAATTACAGTACTAGCGGATGGGCCCATGTAAGTTACATATACATAATTACAGTACTAGTGGATGGGCCCATGTAAGTTACATATATATAATTACGATACTAGTGGATGGGCCTATATATGTGACATATATAAAATTACAGTACTAGCGGATGGGCCCATAGAAGCTACATATACAAACTTACAGGACTAGCGGATGGGCCCATGTAAGTTACATATACAGAATTATAGTACTAATGGATGGGCCCTTTAGAACATGAATTATTATCTCGGAGGATAAGCCATACAATGGGACACTGTTAGATTGTTTCACTTCAATGCTATAGCAAATATTTTATTAAAAAGGCTTTCATGTGGTACGTCCAGTGGCAATGACTCAGTGTTCAACACCCCTCCACTTCATCCCAGAATTAAAAAATGTACATGTAAATTTAATCTACCATCAATTTATGAAATCCACGTTCTCCTTCTTTAATAAACATTTTCCACATTGCAATCTGCTTCTCAGCATATGCAATATGGCCTGGTTTGTTTTCCTCTACACTTTTGTTTAGTCTGGCTGTCCATTCCTTGATTTGATGCTTGAACCATCTGACAGTCCACTTCATCTCATGTTGGACTATCAGTAACTCCTCCTTCCATCTATCTTGGCGTGCCTTTGCCCTCAACCAGTTTACACGATAGACTAAACAAAACATTAACAATTGCTTTTATAGAAAACAATAAACTTACACTCTTCCATCCAAGTATCATGCTGATCTTCATTCTGGCCACCCAATCTCCAAAACCAAGGCAAAACATCACTCCTTTGCCCAAATCTATTCTCTTCTGTGATGTCTGACGGAACAGTAGTGATCCGGCCTATCCGATCATCTGATCCGGCAGGCGCGTTAGCACCGATCATTTAGAAGTATCGGTTGCATTAGAAGTAGCCGATCAAGGCTTATTGTGCTTATCACGGCACTATGTACATACTTGGACACAATTACGGTACTTATAGATATTTCCATATCAGGCCACACTGTAGAAGCGATATTGTGGACAGTAGTACTCACCCCTTTTCGTGTATTAGTCACCTAGGGACCTCCCAGGTATAAAAACCCCCTGTAGGGAACTGTGAATATCATCGTCTTCACTCGATACACTTGCACTAGCAACTATACACTCAAACACCTCACTAAGGTGGGTGCTTTACAGCCTACCTGCGCTGTTTGCTGCGCGTCAGGTTATGGGCCCTGCTAGCCAAAGCGCCCCTAGCGGCTGCTAATAGGCAAAGCATCCCTCATCGCCTTGAGCGATGGCGGAGCACTAGTCTCTCCTATGGGGAACTTATGCCCGCATACTCTACTATCCTCAGAACAATGCGCTTACGTGTTTTCTTTATAGAAACACAAGATGTCCACTCAATCAGCCGCATCTCTAGTCCCCGTCCTTGACGAACTAACTACGGCATATGGTCGAAAGCCATGAAGGCTTACCTGATGTCCCTGGGCCTTTGGTCCTATGTAACGGGACTATTCAGGAACCACAATTACCTGCCAACCCCACGCCTGAACAAGGCGCTGCATACCTCGATTGGACAAAACAAAACAATATGGCAATGGGTAATATTGTCTTACGTGTCAACACTTCCATTCAGCAGGAAATCGGGATCTTTCCTCTGCTGAGACGCAATGGAACCGTCTTCTGACAAAGTACGGCACTCCTACCGTCACTGGAGTCTTTAGGGACTTCAAGGAAGCGCTGAACATTCGCCTTAAAACTGATGGGCACCCCGGCAATCAAATTGACCGGATGGCCGCTGCTTTCCAGCGGTGTGCCGCCTCCTCCATCTCTGTCCCCGAACAATTGCAGGCTATGATCCTGCTCGCCGCCATGCCCCCTAAGTGGGAAATGCTCGTCGCGATCGTTACTCAAAATTATGATCTTGCTGACATCGAGTTTAAGCATGTTCGAGAAACCATCCTGGCTCAGTACGAGTCAGAGGCCACTCGCAATGGCAGGCCGAAAGGGAACAAGCCCCAAGATGCCAACAAGCTGTCCGCCGTAAAGCGGAAGCGTGGCAACCCCAATTTCTCTAATCAGGAAAAGGGGTCTACCAATCAGTCGGTGACAAGCCTCAAGGCAACAAGCGCGGAAGACGCGGCGGCCGAGGCAGAGGAAATGGCAAAGGCAAAGCCCCTGAGCATGGACACTCCCATATCGCCGATATCGCATCCATCCCAGCTCCTACCACATCACCATTGCGCAAATTGGTCCTTCCGGACTTCAAAAGCGCACCATCTCTACTCCCGCTCCGAAAGAGCGGACCCCTGGCCCTTACAAGGCTCTTAACGAAGCCTTTGACCTTGCTGACCGCACTGGGGTTACACCCACTATCCAACTGCTAAACGCTTGAAGAGCGCATTACCCAGCAGTATATGGACGGTCCGTGGTCCAAATCTACTTACCATCTTTCAGATGATGAAGGGTCAGACATAGTGGATATGTCGGACATTCCCGCCGGCCACGAAGGCCAGGACGAAGACTGGGACTGCCAGTTCGAAGCTGCTCCCCTCGCGATGAACCGCTTGACTGGGGCAGCGATCTAGAGGATACTGAAGCGTGCGTACCTTCTACCTCTTCCCTTCTACCTGTTCACAAACCCACAGTATCGCGCCAGCCCCCAAGAGGGTCAAGGTTGCTGAAGGATGGGTCTTGTAGTTACGCGCTCCCATTACTGAGCATAAATTGTCGAGCTACGTATGTGAACATGGACTTGATTATGCACTGTGTTTAAAGTGTAAGGGAAAGAATCAGGGTAAATGTATGTGGCTACTGGACTCCGGTGCCTCCGCACACTTCACCTATAGCAAACACATTTCATAGAGTATGAAACCATTGCTCCCAATGAAAGAATTGCCGTACGGACTGCGTCCGATACTATTTACGTGGAAGGAAAAGGCGCAGTGCTCTTAGAGCACTATGAATATGGACATGAGTTGGTTGTCACGCGCCTCTATCCGGTATTACATATACCAAAGATTACCACACGTCTTCTTTCTATGGGCGAATTCTTACAGCAGGGTTTGCGCGTCCAAGGGGATTCGCGCAGCATCTCCCTGTATAATAAAAATAAAAAGATGTTAACTGCAAACCCCTAGTCAACGGTCAGACGACCTATTGGCTTGATGGATCACCTGCTGAATTGCAGGAAGGCCAATCACTCTATTCGGCTGATTATGAGCTCATGCACAGACGCCTTGGCCACCCTTCAAGGGACGTCATGTCGCATGCACGAAAAAACACAAATGGTTTCCCCTCCGGCGTTGAGATTCCAACCAAAGCACCAGTATGTCCTGGTTGCGCACAGGGAAAGATGCCTGCATCTTCTCATCCGCCCTCTGACACTCGAGCATCTGGCCCTTCGAGCGCATTCACTCCGATTTGAAGAGCTTTCCTGTGGTCTCGTACCACAAATATAAATATTTCGTCAGTTTCTTTGATGATTATACCTCCTACGCATGGGTCGTCCTTCTACGGGATAAGGCCTCTGCGATTACCGCCTTGAAGCAATTTATGGCGATGGTTAAAAACCAGTACTCTACCGACATCAAGGAATGGATGTCTGATGCTGGAGGAGAATACAAGTCTGACGCATTCCTGAAAACTCTCAAAGATGCAGGGATTAAAATCCTACAGAGTGCTCCACACACTCCGCAACAGAATGGGCGGCAGAAAGATTTATGCGCACTATCATGGATAAAGCTCAGGCTATGCGCCTTGAAGCTTGTCTCCCTGACTCCTGGTGGGAATTTGCCGTCCTACATGCGTTACATTGCTATAACCGGACCCCCTTGCGTCGCCTCAAATGGCAGACTCCTTATACGATCTTAAATGATCAAGTTCCGGATATTTCACACTTAAAGTATTTGGGTGCGGTGCCTATGTGCACATCCCTAAGGACCGACGTGTAAACGCCTTGGCTCCTAAAAGTGAACTTATGGTGTACATTGGACATACTGAGGGCATCAAAGCCTTCACCTTTATGCGCCTTTCAAATAATACAGTGTTCACTAGCACCACCGCTTTATTTGATGAAACAATCTACCCAAAATGTGATAGCACCGTATCAGGGGTACCACCCGTGTCCGTGAGCCTAGAGCTCAACAACCGCCGATAGATGCCGAAGAAGACACCACTCCTGGTGATCTTGACAATCCTATCCCTCCTGAAACAACAAGTGAGGAACCGCCAGCTCCCGACGGGGAACATGTTCCATCTGACGATGATGAACCTGCTGTGCCGGTCCCTTCTCCTGAGCCTGAACCTGCACCTAGACGGTCGGCACGCTTAAGGAAAATACCTACTCGTCCAGGAAACGTCTATGGGGAACGCAGACACCCCACTACAATTGAAAAAGACGTCCAACGGAGTCGCACATGGCGAAAAATGACAAAGCACATGCCCGGTAGCTTCGGGGATGATGGCTCGTCAGAGCAGCCTACCAACTCTAATCCTGCTCCTCCACGTGCTCCGAGTGAAACTCCATTACCGGATTCTCAGACGACGAAGTAGATGATTTATTACGCCTCCAGAGGGAAGGGGGAGTCAAATATCTAGAACACCTGCTCGCCAAAGCAGTTCCACCTAGTGATCTAGAGTCACCTGATTCTGCAAATATTCGTGAATGGACCTTTAGGGACATTCTAAAAATGCCTAGTGCTTCCAAAAGGAGTGGAAACAGGCGTGTCGCGAGGAGTTAGATTCCCTCCGCAGACGCAAAGTCTTCGAACTTGTAGACCCTCCAGCAGGTCGCAAGGTCATTAAAAATCGCTGGGTATTCGACTTAAAGTCGGATGGCCGAAAGAAAGCCAGGCTAGTCGCCAAAGGTTTCTCTCAAGTAGAAGGCATTGACTACGATGAAATATTCTCACCGGTTGTACGGTTTGAGACAGTCCGGATGATGATTGCGCTTGCCGCATTAAAAAATTGGCACATCACTGGACTCGATGTCAAAACAGCCTTTCTATATGGTGAGCTCGATGAAGAGCTTTACATGGAGCAGCCTGAAGGCTTTAAAGTAAAAGGCCAAGACCGCAAGGTCATGCGCTTGAAGCGCGCCATTTATGGACTTAAGCAAGCTGCCTTAGCATGGTGGAAGGCGCTAGACAAGTCTATGGCCGCTTTAGGTCTCACTCGTCTGTTGTCAGACTCTGGACTGTTTGTAAATAAAGAGAAGTCCATTGTCGCAATCGTCTATGTTGACGATGTCCTATTCCTAGGCGCAGACAAACCTAAACTCCTCAAACTCAAAGAACAATTTATGAAGGCTTGGGAATGCAGGGACTTGGGTGACGCTCAGGAGTTCCTATGCATGCGCATAAAGCGGAAAGACGGCAAGATTCATCTTGACCAGACCGCTTACTTACAAAAGGTGCTGCAGCGATTCAATCTCCAGAATGCGAATCCTACACCTACACCGTTACCTGAGGGCTACCAACCCTCTCCTAATACGTCCCATGCGGATCCAGCCCTCCGCTCCAAGTATCAACAGGTCATAGGATCACTCCTATACATCATGCTTGGTACACGACCTGAATAGCCTTTGCGGTGACTAAGTTGTCGCAACATGCCGCCAACCCAACTGAGGATCACCTAAACAGAGCGCTGTATATCTGCCGCTACCTCTTGGGTACAGCCAACTACTCCTTGGTCTTTGATGGGCCTTCGGACAGCGGCCTAATGGCATACTCCGACAGTGACTGGGCCTCTGACCCTAACACGCGGAAGTCTACTACGGCTATATGGTGAAGCTCGCGGGAGCTATATTTTCTTGGAATTCACGTGCGCAGAAGACTGTGGCCCTCTCTTCCACTGAAGCGGAATACATGTCGCTCTCTGATACGAGCAGACAGCTCTTATGGATTAAAAGCCTAACGAGCGAACTGGGCATTGATCTCAGTCCCATACCGCTGTTTGGAGACAATCAAGGCTCCATCTTCTTAGCCTCCAATCCTGTACAAGAAAAGCGCATTAAACACATCGACTTGCGCTACCACTTCATTCGCAATGTGGTTCAAAATAAACAGGTGGAGCTCTTCTTATTGAAGGCGCCTCCAACCCCGCCGACCTTTTCACTAAGAATCTTGGACGCGTAAAGTTCCAGAAGTTTCGTGAGCAGTTAGGACTTGAGTTCTA
>WTXL01000163.1:0-56477 GCA_022376525.1 Russula vinacea | reverse complement strand
AGTCATTATGAAGAAGGGGTAAAACAGCTCGAGAGTGTGGTAAGAAAATCTTATTATATTGTCTTTATACATGCTAATAGCTTGTCAGTTTGATCTCTATTGTGTGGCCTCTGTGACTAGAATGCCTGAACCACCACAACCACTACAACACAGGAAGTGGGCCAAGTGGCCATATGGCTTCTTGTTCATGCAGGCAGCTGTAATGGCTCGCCAAGCAGCTGATCAAGTTGTAACAAGTACACACAAGGAACTTTGCTTGTATCTGAAGGCGCCACTCAAGCAAGTTGATGATATCATGGCCTGGTGGGGTATGTGCCTACATTGCACTTTTGTGCTTTTGTCATCTATCACTACTGATTCTTGCCTTAGCAACACTCTGCTCAGTACCAACCTTGCTCACATTGCAAAGGACTATCTTGGTTCAAGGGTCTTCTGTACCCTCTGAACATACATTCTCTAGTGTGGCTTGACAGGTACAAGGCTGTGGCCAACTCTCACCCCATATATTCAAGACTCTTCAACTTTTGAAAAGTGGTTATTGGAATGGGCACATTGGAGCTGTGGAGCAAGCCAATGCACATTATGCTGTGATAAGGAGGTTCTGGACATTCTTGAGAATGAAGCCATGATGAGGCATAGTCATACATTGCCTGGCGTAGTGTTTGCTGTATTTTTTTTACACCCTCTATGAATCTGGTCTGGTTTGGGGTTCAGACCTTGCTAAACCTTGAACTGGACCCATTGAACTGTTCAACATGGTCCAGTCTGAGGTTCAGGAAATCCTAGGGACTGGACGATGGTCTGGTTAAGGTCTGGTTTGAGGTTCAGAGAATTTCCAAAAGAACCAGACTGAATCAGACCACAGCAAGCCTAGTCCTTGGCCATGTCCTCATAGAGTTGTGGGTTTCTGCCTGCCCCTTCATTGTCTACAGACTCTACACCTGTCTATTTGTTGTCTACCCCATCTCTGTCTTCTGCTGTTGCTCCCTCTATTGTTGCTCTTTTGTTGCTACTTCTTTGTTGTCTTCCTGTCATACTGCTACTTCCTTGTCATCTGTTGTCATTTCTTTATCTTCTGCCACTGCTTTGTCATTGCCTGTTGTCACCTTGCCTCTAACACCCCACCTTTATCACCACTTAGCTTCCAGTTTTATCAGGAATCTGTCCATTTGGTTTTCTTGGGTTTCATAAACTCTAGAAACCCTTAAAACCCTCTAGAAATTCAAAAAACTCAAAAACTCAAAAACCCAAATACTTGGGTCCCTCTCACTGGAAACTCTAATGTAGACACTGTATATGAAAACTCTGGAAACTCTGGAAACTCTGAAAACTTTAGAGACAGAGCAAAGCAGGCTTAAAACATTAAATAGATCATTAAAATAAAAATTGAGTTTTTAGTTTCCAACTTTCCAAGTTTCAAGAAACTCATGAAACTTCAAAACCCCCCAAAAACCCTCAAAAACTCAAAACTAAATGGACAGTTTGCTGATGTTCATCGAGTGGGATTGTTGTCAATGTCAAATTGCTGACAATGACAGGACATGGGAAAATGTGTTAAAGGAGATACATACAATATCATCTATTTCTTCCTTTCCTTTCTCATTGACTCTCCTGTCTACAGCCTGCTCTCAACAAGCGGATACACATCCCCGTGCCACGGCAACGAGCCAGCGCCAAAAGCCGCATCGAGCACCTCACGCACCGTCCTAGCAAAAACGAACTGCGTGCGCACACGCACCTCCTTCGGTCATCATGCTCAACGTCTTTCCTATTCGCCCATGGAAGGATCACCCTGTTGGCGCCCGCACGGTGCGCGCCCAACACCTTTTCTTTGATCCCCCAACGGTTGAGACCCGTCCACGGAGTGTGATCTGTAGACGTCACTTATGTCAGAGCGAACGTGAGTGGAAAGGGTGATTAATTTTTGCGCACCTCACCGGTCATGGCAGTTGTAGGAGGGACACACTTTCCCGTCAAAAGGGATACGATCGCGCAGACCTGCACACGACACCTTAGCACCAAATCACTCACTCAAAAAAAGCGGGGCTTACCATGGCAACACCGGCACTCGGTCCATCCTTCTTCTGCGCACCGGCAGGAAGGTGCAGGTGTACGTCTATCATGGCATCTGGCATGCGCAGCGGGTCCTGAGCGCGCTTGTTGGTGATGCCAAGATCGTATGCGTGCGTCTTGACCCAACTGAGTGCGAGCTCCGCGCTCTCTTTGATTACCTAGACGGCCATCAGCAAATTTTCGTCGCCTGCCTGTTTCACAAGGGGCGACAAGAAAGGAGAACGTACATCACCAAGCGAACCGGTAAGCTTGAGGTTCCAGTGCCAGGTGTCGCGATACTCTCGACGGCCATGATCTCGCCTTCGCCCATGCCAGTCACGACGAGGCCCCAAACAACGCCGCATCTCGCCTCGCGGTCACGGTCCTCGTTGTCATGCCGTGACAGCCCTAGGATCTTCTCAAGGTCGTGGGCCTCGACGACTGTATCGTATCCAGCGTCGCCATCTCTTGCACTCTTGACCAGCCCGTCGGCGTCGACCACTGTGGATGAGGACGACAGCGAAGAGACAGGGGATGGCAGCGAAGATGGTGGTAGTCCCCGCGCATCGACGTACGCTGTCCACTCGACGGCCTTGAAGCGCACGACCCCACCAACGGCACGTTCGAGCGCCCGTACGCCCGCTTCACGCGTGTATTGTGTGACGACGGAGAGGAGCGCTGGCTCTGTCAGATGGACATGCGCTTCAGATAGCCCATTTTGCGTGAGTTGCTTCGGGAGTAAAAGCGCCGCGCAATGTGTAATTTCTCATCATGCGTGTAACCAGAGAGTTGAATCACCTCGCACCGATCGATGAGTGCCGGTGCGATCGTATCGAGTGTATTGGCCGTACAGACGAAAAGAACCTGCGAAAGGTCGATCGGAACGTTGATGTAGTGGTCCTGTCGTATTGTATTCAGGCGTCGTGTTAGGGTATGGATATGTAAAAGCGCCATACGTTAAATGCGACGTTTTGCTCCGGATCGAGCACCTCGAGCAACGCCGCAGAAGGATCACCGTGATAGTTTGACTGACCCACTTTGTCGATCTCGTCTCTAATATCGGTAAAGCCCGGATGTAGCAGGGCAAGACCATAAGACTCACAACAACAGAACGGGATCCATACGACCAGCCTTGCGCAGTGCCTGTGCAAATAAACCGGGCCCACTGGCAACATATGTCCGACGGTGGCCGCGGATCTCAGCCTCATCGCGAACGCCGCCGAGCGCGATTCGCTGAAAAGGTCGTCCAAGCGCGCGAGCGATTGACTGACCCAACGACGTCTTTCCAGTTCCCGGGGTCCGACGAACCTGCAATTCTCACGTCCATAACATCATCCGACAATAAAAGTTGAATGAGACACGCACAACAATATTGGGGCTTTGATGGCTTTGGACACTTTGCGCGGCCCCCGCGTCTCCGTTGAAGTTGGTGACGGGACGAGCATTTGGGGAGACGGAAACTCTCCTACCCCAACAAGGGCCTTGGAAGCTTTACCATCATCCTTATCCTTCTGGTCCTCTATGGCATCTTTGAGTGCAACCTCCTGCGCTTTGGCCTGTTCCATCTCCGTCTCTTGGGCAATTAAGGCACGCAGACGGACAACTGCAAGATACTCGGTCAACCGTCGTTTGACCTTGTCAAGACCAAAGTGGTCCGCATCAAGCTGCGACTTTGCGTTTGCGAGAAAGTCCGACCTCGTAAGGGTGTCCGAGCCAGGGGGTGGTGGAGTCCATGGCAACGCGGTAAGCCATTCGAGCTGGCAGCAGCAGCAGCAGAGCATGGTGTCAGACACGATGTGGGTGGAGAAAGAAAGTGCAGGACGCACGTAGTTCCTCACAACACCATGTTCCGCGTTCTGGGGTGGAATCCGCTTGAGGCGGCGCGCCTCGGTCGAGGCAACGCGGCGCACTTCCGTGCCTGCGGGAAGAGCGTCTACTCGACGAACGAGTGCATCGAGGTCGTCCTCATCCTCAGCGACACTCCCGGTACCGTGCAGGTCGCTATTGCCTGCTCGAGCGCTGCAACTCGGCGTTAATGACGGCAAGCTGCCGGCGCAGAAAATGCGCCTTTTCTTGCTTCGAGAGGGACTCGTCTACGGCCGTGCGATCTTGGTGCTAACTTCGGCAATGGAGAACTGTTTGGTCAACACATGTGTGACGTGCTGGAGACGCAATGAAGGGACTCGGTAGAGAGGAGAGCTACAAGATGTACACTGTCAGCTGCTTTCCGGCTGAAACATGAGCGCACGCGGAAGAGCAGAAGCAGCACAGCACACGTCAGCATTTTAAAATGGAAGCGACACGGCGCGCAGATTTCATGACCAATATGACCAAAAGAAGTCTTCTCCGAGGAGATCGCAGGATAAAGGAGGAAAGATGAAAGACAGCCTCACCGAGCTTGTCCGGATGTTCTGCCCCGACCACAGACACGATGGCGTCCGCAAGAGCAGCGGCCTTACTCGCCCCGTCTCATCGACGACATGCGCAATGCGCGCCCAGCTCTCGCGTTTCCGCGCGACTGCGAGGTGTCCTGCGCGTAGCGCTCCAGTAAGCGAATGGCAGCTGCCTTGAACTCCTGTACGATGTCCGAGCGGGTGGAGAGTGGGCGTCCGGCGGGGAGTGGACAACGGTGACTTGAGGGAGAGGGAGGGAGACGTCGGATGTGCTGGTGCTGGTGCTGGCAAGGCGGATGCGGGTGATGCCAGAAAGGGTGAGGAGGTAAGGCTCGTCCGAGTGGGCGCGGGGACGGACGAAGCGGGCTACGCGAGCGGTGACACCCCACTCATTCAGGGAAGTTGTTCCTTCGTGTTGAACAAAGGGACGGCGGCAAGGACGGGGTTAGCGACAGATGAGTCAAAGAGACGAATGAGCGCATCAGCTTGGATGTTGGGGATTGGGAACGTGAGGCGTGCAGAGGGAAGGAGAATAAGTGGATAGGGTAGAGGAATGAGGGGTAGACGAGACTGTGCAAGGGAGATGGACATGATCTAGCAGCATTCCAAGTCAGGGAAGCTGGATCAAGAAAAGGGAGATGTATTGAGCCTGCAGCACGCACGGTCTACGTGGGGGTAATAACAATCGATACACGGGAGATGAACGCTTGGGAGAAAGAAAGAGGGAGGAGATGAAAGCCAAAAAGAGAACGTGACCGTGGGCTAGTGTGCATATACCTGTAATCAGAGACGGGAAATTTGGGTCCTACTACTACGACGACGACGGAACACTAACTTTAAACTAACTATGACGTTTGTAGAGATCGCGATGCTGTTGTATTGTGCCTCCTTCAGATGGCAGTGATTGTGATGAAACAGTTGCGTGAAAAGAAGACAGATGTGACGAGACCGAGACAAGAGGGGAATATCGTCAAGAGAGGAGACAAAAGAAATACAATGGAAAAAGAAAAGAAAGAAAAGTTAGACGAGCGGAAATTAGTGGCACGAACGCAGAGTGCAGGGCTCTCATGCTGTCGCACGCTTCACCATCTACAGGGTTGCAAGTCAGCACACACAAGTGGAACGCGAGACCGAGGAACACGCACCTCGCGTGCCCACTTGATTGTCGTTTTGGTCTCCTTGTCGTAACCCTTCCGTGAAACCAAACTCGTAGCGATCCACTCGGCCAAAAGAACCGGCTTAATCTCGCCGTTCGGGAACGCGTCCGCGAGATCACCGATCACACCAAACGCGAGCTTGTCCAGTGGCTCCCCGCTGTTGTCGTCCGCAAGCACCTTTTGAACAAGTTCGAGAATCACACCCGCGTGAGGGACCAACAGTTGCGCTAAGGAAGCCTCTCAGTCTTATTCTGGAGGGAAAGAAGGCAATGACAGCGACCGAATGGATACTTACCTCGTTCGGTTTTCTTGAAACCCGTGATGATCCCTGTGTGTGCTTCGAGAATCCCTTCGCGCAAACTAGCGATGTAGTCGATGGATTCATAGTCGAGCTGCAGACCAAACGACCAAAGCGCTCAGCAAACCTGCAGCTACGAAGGAGCATAGCGTTTACACGCACAGGGTTCGCTTGCAATGCCGCTGCCTGCCTGAGCACTGTCATCGCAGTCTCCAAGTACGGCTCAAATTTAGGCCCAATCGCGAGCGCAACGTCACCAAAGCAGGCTAGGATTGAAATCTTCACGTTCCGGTTCAACACCTCACTCGACAAGTTCTCAAGCAGCACTGTCACAAACGCCTGCGCGTATTGCTCTGTCTGGTCACCAAGAGCGCGCGTGATGTCACCGATGATGCCTACGGCGACCGTACATAACTGCGTATCATCGTACGCTTTGAGTGCCGGATAGAGGAATGGCAGGAATGCAGGGATGTAGGGCGCAAACTTGACCTCTATCGCGGCAGAGAGCGAACCAACGACGAGGAAAGCGTCTTCAAGGATCGTCGATGTCTTGCCAGCTGACTGGATTAATTGGAGGATGAGCGTCATGATACGGTCAGCGAGGGGCTGAATTCCAACACCCAGTTTGCGGATAACGCTCTACGGTGTGAGTGATCACAGGTCAGAAAGGGTGTGAGCCTGGAAGGGAAGTAGAGATGCGTACAACAGAGACACTACACAGGTTACTTTGCAAGTCATTCCAGTTATTACGGTCATCGGCGCCTAGGATCTGGTTCTAATATAGAAAGGCATCAGCCAGACCCGTGAGTTTATACACCTAACGAACCTGGACGTTCAGGAGGTGCTCCATACGGTCTAGGATTTTCAAAGCTGTATTGGACACGACTTGCAAGCAATCTGGAGTTGCTTGCTGGACGAAGGACGTAATCGCCTCGTACGCGGATGTGCGGTAGTTCGATTCATTTCCCGCACTAGCACAAGAAGTGTCAGCGAACCCCGGAGCATAAAACAAGACTAGATCACGTACGTCTCTGTGACTTGCAGCAGCGCTCCAACGATACCCTCAAAGTATGGTGAAAGCGGACCAGTGCTCTGCTCCTCGCCTGTGTCATACAACTCGAACAGTCCATCCGCGAGATTCATCAAAGCCCAACAACAATTTGCAATGATATGCGGGCTGTCTTGCAACCCCGCAACGAGCGCACTAACGAGCGCATGCAAGTGCACGTCCGGCTTGATCGACGTAATGAGGCTTTCGCAGATGCGGCCGAGGGTCCAAGCTGTTGTGTCCTTCACCTGTAACTGGGGGTCTGACATCATATTGATCAAAATCGGCAGCGCTTGGTTGACAAGGGGAGTGAGCACGGTAGGGTCCGGTCCAACAAGTATCGAACCAAAGGTCATCACAGCGGCCTCGCGATGGTGCCAGTTTTCCTGCTTGATGTTCGCTTCAATGAAAGGGATCACGGCAGGTACGATCGGGTCATGCACTGCTTGGGCAAGGAAAGAAAGACATGTGCCAGCGGCCATGGAAACGTTCCATTCACCCTCTTCAGCATCCTCGTCTTGGCGGGTAGGAGCTGAAGGAGTACGGGAACGACTTCCGGAAGCGCGATTTTGGCAAAGTACTTGGAAGCTTCGACATCTCCGTCGAGGAGGCCCTACACAATTGGTTTAGTTGTACAAGACCTGGGACAAACGAATCCTCCATTACGTACCTCTTGTGCATCGAGGTAATCGCTCTCGAGGTTAGTCTCTTCTTCGGCGACTGACGTCCAGAACTCGATCGCCTGCAACGCGACCGCCTCCTCTTCTGATTTCATGCCCATTACAGTAAGCTACCATGTGATCAGTCAGGAGATAGGCCGGATATATTGACGTAAAATATCTACCCCAAAGAGCGCACGCTCCATATAATAGGCCATCTTGCTGTAATATAAGGTCATGATTCGCACCAGACATTCGAAGGCCATGGCTGCACTTGGACGGATGTACTTTGGGTTGCCTCACATACCACTTGCATGATGTAATTGCGCTCGCCCTGCGACAGTCGGGTGATCCATCCATCAGGCTGAGGTTAAAATGGGCGATGATGGCACGCACCTCTCGTTCAAAGTTCTCGCGAATGAACGAAAGTGAGTTATAGAGGGCCTGCATGGCAGCAAGCTGAACATCCGTCGACGGTTCCTCCTTTCGCGCTCCATGCACGACTGCGGTCAAGATCTCATCCGCGCGCACGCTCAGCACATCAGGGTCCTAAACATTCGGTAAAAGGAAGTCAATGAAAATCAAAATTCCTGCTCAAAGAAAGAACAAAGACCCTACCAGCGCTCGCAGATAAAGCCGATCGCGCTGAGCGTCGACTGTCGTAAGGGGACGCTCGTGCCCGTGTTGACAAAGCGTAAGAGGATCTCGATTAGATCCGGCCATTGGCCTTGGGGAAGTTCCACAGTTGCGATAGCCGCCACGCTCTGCGCAGCAACCGTGCCCGCCTTGACCTGCTCGGAGTGAAGACCGCGCAGAACAAACTCTTTATCTCGCCGCGGATCTTGACATCGAGGGCGAGCCAGCGGTCGAGTACTCTACCTGACGCGCGCTGTCCTGTGGGAGCCGGTAGGACGGTGAGCGAAGAGGGGACACGGGAGGAGCCGAGGAAGGAGGGGAAGGCGCGACGTACGCGAGCGGTAAGAGCGTTTTTCAGTGCGAGGCCGGCAGCATTGCGGACGAATACAGCGCTTGCTTCATTGGCGAGCTCTGATGCGAGCGTGTGCATGTACCCGGGCTACGTGGTACGAGAGCGGGGGTCAACGGAAGGCAAAAGGAGGCGGGGAAGGGGGACGGGGTTAGGCCGAAAACGGCGACGTACATAGTTCTCCGGGATGCCTGCTCTAGTTTTGTGTGGCATTTTCACGCGTAGCCTGATCTGGGGAGAAAGAGGGGAAGGATGAGAATTGGAATTGGAGAGCCGAAGGGAGAGGGGGATGCGGGATGCGGAAACACGGCTCGGCCACAAGACTGGGAAACATAGTAGTTTACCTGCTGATAGGGAATTGGCAAGGAGCTCGCCGGCATTCATGGTCATAAACTGGATCGTGAGGACGGAGAAATGAGATGGGAAAGAGAAGAGAAGAGAAAGGAGAGATCTCACAAGAGGAGAGGGAATAAAAAGAGAGAGCGAACACAGCAGTGTCGTGTGTTTATCTGTATGTGTACCTCGCCTCCCTCGGCCTGACTCAACACAACATCTCCTTCATTGAAAAAAAATTAAACAAACCTCGTAATCAATTCTTCAGAAATACATCCAATACAGTAACCCTGTCCTCCGAGTCCTCCCACAAGCAGATACCACGAAAAAAATTCAAACGTACCACACATGGCAGACCGAGTACGCCACCAACTAACCACTCGGAGCAAAAAAGGAGAACCCGCTGACACCCTCCCTCCTCTTTCCTTTGAATAAATTTTCATAGGGACGCTCAGCGCGTTTTCAACAACGTGGATCCGCCCCGCGTGGAGGACACGGAGGCGGCCGCCACCACGGCGGGCCCCAAGGGCCCCAACCAACGCTCGACAAGCCCAAGCGCGAGGCGATCCTCGATCTCGCCAAGTACGTCAATGCGCGCATCCGAGTCAAGTTCACCGGCGGTCGTGAAGGTGTGTGTAACCTTCCCGCGCGTGAGACACAGCCAACCAAACGCGCATTTTAAAAATAAATAGTGACAGGCGTGCTCAAGGGATACGACCAGCTCCTCAACCTTGTCCTTGACGAAGTAGAGGAACAAGTGCAAGGTAATAAATATACACGGTCCTGTTCACCACATTCTTATAATCTCGTTCGTATTCTCAGATCCAGAACCGCGCATACGCACGCTAGGACTTGCTGTGCTTCGCGGGCCCACAATAACACTGCTTAGCCCGTCGACGGGCTCGAAGAGATCTCCAATCCGTTCATCGCACAAGATTAACCACCCTTTCCGCAATCGTTTCAGACCCCCTGCCTCACTTTTCTTGCTTTCTTTGTCAACGAGATGTAATATTGATTCATGCGCGCTTATCTACTTTGACCACGATGCACGTGCACGCATGTACGGTAATGGTGGTATACGGTCGCAGTGCGCATCCGTAAGACAATGTATATGTATGCGACCTTCCTCGTGGCCATGACACGTCGCAACTCTAGAGTGAGTGTAGGGATACGACACCACAGGAATGCCAATGCTACAACGGGAGAGGTCGAAGGTGGGGAGTTCGTTCGAAGGGAGCAACAAGCAGGATATCGACAAAGCCTAGATGTCGGGGACAAATATGACATCTGTGGGAGGACGATATCGATGAGATTGTTATAAAACATGACGAAGCAACGAAGAAAAAGTAAATGGATGATGTAGGGGATGATGTTCGGTGCAAGGATTGCGCGCATATGGAGGATGATGCATGATGCAATGAGAGAATACGGTGATCGGGTGGCAGGATTGCCTTTACGATGGTAATCTCGGTGGTGTTGGTGGTGTTGGCCATGGTGGCGGTGGTGATATGATAATGATGACGGTGGTGGCGTATATTCACAGAGGAAGCGAACGTGTCGCTGTCTTCGCCGCTCAAATCCCAGTATCGCAAGAGTTCTAATGACGATTGCTTTGCGTACATCAGAGAGAAGCCTACGAAGGCAGCGGCTCCCGAGTAGGTTGCGGGAGAACTTCCGGAGGCACTTTCTCACGCAACGCGCCCCAACCTTTCTCCGTCTTCGCTCCTTCCGCCTCGGAGGCGGCGGTGGCGGCATCGCCCTCTCCCTCGCCCCCCTCCTCCCATCTGACCAGGTCGACACCGGCGTCGCACTGCGAGCTCAGCGAAGAGGGTGCTGGGGAGTCGCTCCCGCCAGACAGCGAGTCCGGGGAAGAGGGCGTTATCGAGCCAGTGCTCTGCAATCTGTCGTCACAGCCAATTCGGGGAGCGAACGCCTCCGAGGCCGGCGACGGTGTCCGTGCGTGCACTGTCGTCATTGAGTGCGAGTGCGCATGGTGAATACGAAATTGTGAATGAGCGGTGGGCGTCGCGGTTGGAGACGGCGCCATCCGCACACGCGCCGCCATCGATGAGGCGGCCGCTGCTGCAGCCGCATGGAAGCGCGGCGGGTAGCGGGGTGATACCGGGTACGCCATTGTTGGCGACGGCGCACTTTCGTAGTACACGTACGGCTGCGCTGAAGACAGTGGCGGCGGGGGCGGCGAGGGAGGAAGAGGGGTCATAACTGCCATTGTGAGTAGCGGGAACGGCTTGCCGCTGAGTCCGGCGGACAAAGGACCCGGTGGACCTGAGTGTGATCGACGTGGCGAATTCAGCCGCGGTGACGTCGAGATGAAATCAAGGTGGCGTGCTGAGCGGCCGCGGAGCCCCTGAAGGGGGTTTGCGAGCACCACTGGGTAGGACTCGCGTGGTACGATATAGGGCGGCGTTGGTGGCACGGCGTTGCCCCCAGTTACAGGAGACGGTGTCGAATGCGCTGCCATACTTGCGGTGGGCACTAGCGGCGACGAAGGTAGCGGAGAGCTACTAGGGAGCGATTCTGATACACCATTACACCTGACTGGGTCGTGCTCTGGCACTTCAGAAAGTGATAGGGACTGTATCGATTGGAGGTCATCCCCGTCATCTGTAAGTATCTCACTGTTATTCGACGAAGAAGCGTAGCCGCCGTTCGTTTGCCGGGCCTCCGTCGGCAAAGTCGCAAGAGCCAGGCCCAAGCCGAGTTGGCTCTCGAATTGCGAGCGGTCCTCGGCGGAGGCAGATATTGGCGGTGGCGAAGTCCACTTGGAGCGCTTAGGGGCCATGTGGTCAGGTGTTGACGTGGAAGGGGCCGGCGTGGATGGAGGTTCTGGTATGGAAGATTTTGGTGGCGTGTCCGAAATGTTGGTGGGGTCTGGCACTTCAATCTTTGTCAGGCGCATGGGACTCGACCCAACCGTGTAAGGTGTTTGAGGAGGGAACGGCGATAACCGTGGTGGCACAAAAGCCGCGGTTGGTGATATCCCCGGGGTCACGTCAACCCGTTCTTCGCACAATTGTGCAATGGCATAGCTGGCACGTTCGGGGCGTGTACTCAGCATCCTTGTTGCTCGCATGAACTCACCGCGAATCTATTGAAATTGCGTTGGTGATATTCCGGAGAAGAATGTGAGCTGGCACAATCGCTTACCGCGTATAGACCATCTCGGGTAACACATCGTGCCACGTTAAAATCAGTCTCGAACGGATCCTTTTCGGACAGCCAAAATCAGTCAAAGACCTACTCATATTCGGCAAGGGGCATTACCTCGATACAGAAACGATTCCGCTCTCGTTCCCGGGCATCCTTGTAACGCGCAGGATCGAGCTAAAAGGAAATTATATAATCAGCGAGGAATGACCAGATTGCATGAAGCAGTGTGTTACATCATTCTGCCAGCCCTTGCTGTCCTTCTTGAGCAAGCCTGCTCGGATCGATGCGACACCCGTGTTGTACGAAAAGTCACGGGAGAAGTATTTGAAGAAATCCATTAGTCTTGGAAACGGAGAGGGGCGCATTAGTCAGGAATTGGGGTCATCACCGATGTGGCAAAAAAGAAACACACAATTGGCCAATGCTGTCTGTATTTGCGGACCGCCATCGTAGCCTCAACAATTCGATGTCGTCAAAGAACCTGAAGGATAATCGGTCAATCGTCCCCTAAAGTACTGCTGCAATACATACCAAGTATTGTAACCCGCCATATGAATATCGTCCTGTGTGTGGGCATCAGCGAGTAGCACACAGATAAATCGAAGACGTGGGACGGACATGTGAAATAGGACGCAATGGTGGCATCTGTTGTAAATTAGGAAGCACGGGTGGATTCTTGACATGGACTAGAAAGTATATGACCAGGAGCACGTATCCATAAGATGACAGGGTCCCCTTGTATGGGGAGTTAATCTTTCTGTGGGGAAAGCAGGTAAGCACCAACGAGCGCTAACGGATAAAACCGGCCAAACGGTACCTTCGTTTACACCACACTTTGACTGATTGGACAAGGATATCAACAAACATGGTAAGGGCATATAGTGCCAGACTCACGAAAGAGTACCAAGGTTCTTACGCGGGTAGGATCGATCATAGCGTAGCAGTATAGTAGGCGCGTGTTTTCCAGGGCTAGTCTATTTTCAAATCCAATGTCGCAAGCAATACCAAGTGGGAGCGCCGGAGAAGGATCAAGCGAGAGTTTGACAATGGGTATACGGGCATGTGGAAGTGGCTTGACGTGGAATTTTGTTTCTGAGCGCCGGAATAGAAGTGGATGAGAAGGCAGGCGAAAAAAGGGTGGCAAGAGGTATGTTACATACCCCGCTCGAGCAGGTCGCCAAGCATGGTTACAAGGTCGGTAGCGGACAGACGCTCCTCCGAATCGATCAGACAACAGAGGTCCATATCTGGTCAGGCCGGGTGGTAAGCAACTGGTGAAGAGGGGGAGAAGGGGTAGATAGGTGCCCACCGGAGTTGCGAAGGCTGAAGCCGTTGGCAGTACTGCCAAAGGAGAGGAGCCGACTGTTAGGTTCTATGGTGCGGATGAGGCGCTCGAGGAGCTTGCGGACGTCCTCCTTGACGGCCAGCTCCTCGACCGTGGGGAGGAGCTGCACGACAAAATCGAAGAGACACTGTGAAAGGCCGGCGACGAAGCGTTGCTTGGATGCGCGGGGTTGGGAGGGGTCCGTGTGGGAATGTGAGACATGGCGGGGCGCAGTTTTGGCGGCGTGCTGCTGGGTTGCGACGGCCATGAGGGAGTGGGGTCCCAGCTGGGGACGAGCGTTGGAGGGAGGGTATGGAGGCGGGGGAGGGGAGAGAGGGGGAGAGACAGAAGAGATGGCACTTGAAGCTTATTGAAGGGTTGGCCCTGGAATTGATAGTGCAACCCGCTCAGATCGGTCACAATTGGATTTTTATACGTTTGCCCTCACGTAGTTTTTGCGAGTTTGTTGCGCCCCATGCTCCCACTACCCTTACCTGCAGCCTTCAGGCCAGTACGTACAGACAACCACGATCCCCTATGATGTTTTTATCAGAGAACCCCCGTCCGATCTCTGCTTCTCCACCCCCGTGCGCACGTTGTTCTTCTACTTTAGTCCCTTCCTCGTACCAGACAGCCACAAGTGGTGATCCGTACGTAATCTAACCTCCCCAGTGCCCGGCGACGCTCACCTGCGTTGGATCCATGACCCGAAGAATGTAATGAAGAATGTAAACCACGAAACTTACAGTACGAGGGCGTACTGTAAGGTAAGTCACATGTGCTGTATTGCTGGCGGGTGTTGAATTTAGCTGAATCAGTCGGCACCGACGGCTATCTACTCGCGGCTATTTCTGTAACTCCATAGTGACATTCAAGCCTGGGTAGAAGCAGTAGGGTTATACAGTTGTAGACAGCCATGGTGTAGGGTACGACGACCCCTACACAATGAATTACTCGTTCATTTCGGAACAAGTCCTCTATGAAACTAAAGTGCCTTGATTGAAACCGGCATCTTCGAATCGTCTGTTGACTAATCGAGCCGGGTCGGTGCTTTCGGAGACCGTGCAGACAACCCTGTAGCCCGACCCTTGACAACAATAAAGCTGCCTGTTCGCCACAGCTCTACACAAATGATGAGAACGAGTGACAAAAACAAAGAATTTTTCCTGACTCGCCGCTGTACCCCCTGGACCAAGCCCTGGACTTCTATGTCCACCAAAAGGGGACGCACGTACCCAAGCTTCTGGTGACTTTGTGACTACCGTACAGGGCCTCCCTAGAAGCAATAACCAATCACCATGGCACCAAACCCAGGTAATCCGCTAACTATGATTGGCGCTAAAGTGGCAAACTCCCATGAGGTCATATACTGTATTCGTTCACTTACGCTCAGGTCCGAGTTTGGGGAGCGGACACCGCTCTTGATAACATGTCCTACGGAATCCAACACAATACCCTGAACAGGCTCTTGCCAAAATTAAGCTAGCATCGTATTATACATTGTTGTGTGCCAGGTCGGGACTTGCGCCGACTTCATTTTCAACCCCTTTGTCTTGATTCCAACTAGGTTCAGGCACACTTTGATCCAACTGATTGTGCAGCTTGACCCAAAGTCGAATAAAAGGCAGAGAACAACAGTACTCATTGACGACAGAGCAAACACTGGTCCATTCAGGGGAGGTGGCGCAACATGATATAGGCGCAAACCAGTTGCACTCCCGTTCATGGGAATCAGTCCCTCAGGAACTTGCCTATGAGCCGCCAACAGTAAGTAGACGGTGATGAAGAAAGATATTTTTAAAGTTTCCTAGTCTTTTTCTAATTCTACCTATTTTCTCCATACGTACAGTGTACGTCCTCTCGAAGCATATACTTACCTACTGGCGGACCACATTGCTTATCCCTTCGACAGCTCCCTAAAGAACCAAAAACAGATTGAGCGGAGAGGGACAGAGAGATAATGGACGGAGACGTACGCAAATGCTGACAAACGCACGTCTTGACGTCTTTGTAGCTTACGACAAGTACGCTCTGCTCGTCGCGCGATACAAGCATGATGCGCTCGTCCGTCCCCGCGTCCAGCTTGGCCCCACCAAACTGTCAGCCGATGTCACTACGCTCGAAAAGATTGTATACCTTATTGAGACATGAAAGCACATGTGAAAGGCTGACGACTGGTCGCCCACGCTCATCGACTTGGTGAAAGACATAGTCACGGAAAAGCTTTATGATGTATCGATCTCCCGTCTCGCTCCATCGTGGGTCCCGCGCGAACCTGCCAGGTTAGATATCTAGTACAAGAACAACGTTAGATATTAGCTAAGACGTACTCTGGCCGCTCGTTGATAAACCCAAATTTGGCAAGTAGGCGGACGAGTCGAGCGTTCTCAAGTTCGGACATCACTTCTCCCTCTAGATAATCCATACCGCTGCGACGATGCCACAAAATCAGTATTGGGTCGTGAACAAATGGTAAAGTCGTGCGGATGTGGCTTACTTCTGTAGGTCATCCATTTCCGTGAGGAGTCTCGAGCCAATCATATCAAACAGTTGTCCGATATGCTTCACATGCGATTCACACGTTAACATCCCAATAGCTCACGATAGGCGAAAGCGGCTGCGGCCTACCTTATGGACGCCCGGTTTAGAGAGACAAAACAACGCGACGTTCTTGAGGTCTGCACTGTAGTGCTGCGTGACGACATCGAGCGATTTCCCAAAGTTACTCATTGCTGCGACATTGGTGCAACATAGAGCCATGATAAGCTTCCCGAACATTACCAGGTCTTCCTGGATCTGCTCTGTAGGTATTGGTACACCAGGCAACCGCGAGGGGGACGTTGGGTTATAAGTGAGTACGTCCGCAAGCCCGCACGAGCTGATCCGCAAGCGGTTCCGGCCCGTAACAATGACTTTGGTGACGTCAATCATTCGAACGGGTAAGCCTTGGTCGTGCGCAGCCTTCATTGCGCCTGCAATCTGGATAATATAACTCCAGACAGTTCGCTCTGGGACATGAGGCTGGGTAGGCTGCACTCGCCCATGCACGAACGTCGGCGCACGCGGCTTGATGTGGGCATCATAGAGTGTTTGCGCAGTTGCGTGGTACGTATAGGCGACCACGAGTGCTGGGCGAGATTGAGAAAAAGAAAGAGAGACAAAAAAGGCGAGAAACAGACAGTTGTCACCAAAGGAGCGAGTCGTGAATGCTTCGTGAACAGCGACTATGTTGGGGTGTCGGATACGCGACCACTGCTCAATTGGCTGGAATGCCGCCTGATGCATCAGACGAAAATCTTTTTCATGGCTTATCATAATGCAAAATTGCGGTAGGAACATGAGCACACCTGACACTCGTCGCAGAACGTAGGCACGACCATCTTTGCCTGTCGCGCGGTAGACTGTACTATACCAATTACCGAACTTGCGACGCTCGCCCGTCAAGCTCTCAAGAGGGACGAGGGTGTGGTAACCTTGCAGTTCATCCGGAAGATTGAGTCCAGGCGCAGGCGCAGTATGAATGATCTCAGAGCGCAGCTGTAAGTCAGTTCGTAGGGTCGGAGAGATGAAATGTGAGGGTGGCGGGGAGGGTGGAGGGAGAGAATACAAATGATAATCAAGCTAGAGGGTACTGTATGAGACCCGAATAGAAGTATCCAAAAAAACCTGCGTACCGGCTGGCGGATGAAGGCTGACTGCAGTGGGTAGTATTCCAACCCTGGCTCGTACTCTGGCTGAATTTGAGGATAGTAAGACTTGCTAAACGAATTCACATCGAGCTAAAAAGAGTTATGTCCCTCACAGACACGGCTCAACACACACGCCACACGCACAGCTTGCATCTGGGGAACCACACTCTCTGCCGTATATATGTTGTACAAACCATTATTCTCACTCGGAACGTAATAGTTGGGGTCGTAAGAGTCATTTTCGTCGTAGTCGGACGCGGGCGGAGAGGTAGACAAGGTGCTTCTATTGTCGGTCAGCCGGGTCTCTATAATTGATCCGGAAAGATGACGCACGCCGTAAGAGGAGTCTGCGCCTGCGCACGAGAAAGAGGGGGAGACGTAGGAGGGATCGGCGAAGATTTGGGAACGAATACAGGGGCATTGACGGCCTGAGATAACTTCGCGGAAACGCTAGGCGACTCGGGTTGAGATCTGCCAGTGTTTGATCAGGTCTCACGTCAACGCAGCATGTGCAAAGCACTCACGCTGATGCAGAAGGCGGGGTTGTTGGACGCTAGTAATTTTCAGGATTTGGTCTGGTAAAAACAGTGAATCGAGCTGACCGAAGGATGTGAATAAATACAGCCTTTATCTTGAAATTTACATGAACTATGCGACTTTCGATGAAGGAGGGCAAGGGTGCGCAAGCACAATGTGCTCACCCGTAGATAAGAACATTCCTACATTGTCGCTGCGTAGAGTCTGCAGGGGCGGAGAGATAAATGATAAGATGAGGGGTGATTTAGAGAGCAGATTACCTTTTTTCGGAGATGTTTTAATAGAATCGCCCGGGACCGCACTGGGGGCAACGATCTTTACAGCAGCGCTGGCTGACTGTGGCCTGGTGAAAAAGGCCATGGTCGGCCGTGGGGTGAAGAGAAAAAGCGAGCGGGGCGTCCAATTGAGTAATGCACTGCAGGAGAGAGGTAAACAGACACCCACACCGCCCATCCTCAGCCTAACCTCATTCGCTCAAATCCACCATGTCTCTCCCCAGGGATGCCGCAGCTTCTAAATCTTCCCTTCCAAATGCCTGGCACTCCAATCAAGCATCTGCATCTTCTTCTCAGCCCGCAACTCCACCGGACAGCGACTCTGGCAAGAAAAAGAAGCGGCCAAAAGCGAGCATGTCGCGTCCTTCGCCTCTCCTTCTCATTTGTTGACCCCCGTGCTTAAGCCATCGTATACTCCCAGCCAGCTGACACTGGTACGGGAACGGATGTGAACACTCAGTTGCTCTACGCGATCAACCATCTCAAGGTATGTCGAGCCTGCGTAGACAGGAAATGGCTCACGCTAGACAGGCGAACAATGGGCCCATGCGCCTGGATGATCTAGCTATCAGGACACAAACACCCCTCGATACTGACAAGGTCCTCTTTGAAAAGTTCAGGGCTCATGAACGTGTAGAGTTTGACATTAAGACCAACCTCTACTCATTCAAGGCGAGTCGCAGCGCTATCGATATCATTCTTGAGGTCTTGACCTTTCCTTAGCATGACTACAACTTCCGTAGCAAAGCGGCCCTACTGACCGAAATCCAACGCGCGACGCGTCGTGGCGGTGGTATCTCCGTGCGCACACTTAAGGAGTCTTGGAAGGATGCACCTGTTGCTATCGAAGAGCTCGAGAAAGAAGGCGAAGTATTCGTCACGCGCACACTCAGGGATGGCCAGATGCGCATGGTATTTTGGAATGAGCTCAAGGCGGACCCCGCAGACCTCGCAGAGGAAGAGCCGGAAGTGGTTTCGAAGCGTGATGCCAGCAAGAACGGAACCGGATTAAGTGTTGAGAAAGGTGCAGCTCCAAGGTGGCTGTAAAAGTTCTAGTTCTGACAAAGTTAGAATTTCACGATCTCTGGCACAATCTGATCGTGCCGAACGATGTTGATCTGCTCAAGCAACTCCAATCTGGTATGTTATCCGAGTCACTGTGTGTTTTCTCATTGTCCTATCCCTTTCAGGTGGTCTACAAGAGACGGCATCGGAGGCTCCGGTAATCAAGACGCCAGCGGGAAAGAAGAAAGGCAAAAAGTCGGCAACACGACAAAGAACGTCCCGCCTTACAAATACCCACTTGGGAGGCATGGGCATCGATCTCAGCAAAGACTATGTGGCGCCTGGAAAATGATTTGTTCGAACCTGGCGTCCTCTGGCCTGCGGACAGGATATATTCATTGTAATACTGTATTTGGTTTGTTACATGAGAGGTATGTTGCTGTAGTTAATATCACTGCTTTTCCCCTCTTCCTTGGGAAAACATCTCTGGGAATCAGTCAGTATCGACGGTTAGAAACCTAAAGTGTGCAGTGCACAAAGCCTGCACTACCTTATCTTCGGTTGAGGTTGAACGTTGAACCACTTGTCATGACCGTCGTCAAGTCACGTGACGTTGACTGCCTGATTACGATAATGACTAACCGACTTGACGTGACGTGTCTGCTCTGACCTTGCTGACCTTGTACAAGACTTGGTTGAACTAGGAAGGTGTACTACCGATGCTTCTCGGCCTTGGTAAGCGTCCCGCAATATCCTTCACCCCCGGATATTATTATAAGTGATTCAGAGTGGGGATCTCAATTGCCACCTGGACCTACAGGTCTCTGCGCAGCATGAAGTGCAAATTACATCGCGTCTTTCCACTCCTTCTAGTCACAACAGCCTTTTCTCTTCCATCAGGCCGGCCCTACTACAACAGTGACGAACCACATCAGGCTGCTTTCCAAGTCCATGGCGTATCGGAAGAATCCTTTCTAGAGTGGCAGCTCCGTCCGGACCCTAATTCCACACATCACTTGATATTTGATAGCGTAAGTGGGTTTCTACAACGATGGCCGAATACCCTTCGTAGAAATGGTGCGTTGGAATCCCTTCCGATCCACAGATTCTGGCAGTCTGGGGCATACTAATTTTAGCCCTCACATCCTCTCACCTGCAGGCCACAGCATTGTGCCTGCCACTATCCCCACAGGTACAGTTTTGTACCATGGGCGTACCGACAATCATGTCCCGGATGTGCCCGAATGGTTTGCGTTTGATTTTGAGCATGCTTTCCTATTCGGCATCAGCAACTGCTATGTGATATCGGTACAAGCGAAGCGAGACCTTCGTCTTTTGTACTTTGATGGAGCAAGTGCAGCGAAGATGAAGGACGGACCCATGGACTCTCAGGACATCGTCGCCTGGTGGAAACCCCAGCCAGACAAGTACATTTCAGAGCGGGAGCGTATCAAGGCTTTGTGCGACTGGGGAAAGCCATTTGGCTTGGATGGATTTGTCAGAATGGAGTTCCACTTGTGCGCTTCCGCCATCGCAGAATGCATTGTCGCTTTGAGGCTGATCACTATCACAGCGAGGTCATGATATGTGATGTCTCGAATGGTCTAGACGTTGTCACGCTTCTCGACCTCATACCAAAAAACGTGACGGCACCAAACGATCGTCCCCTGATGGGTCGCCCCCCGTGGCGCCCCACCCCGCCAGCTCCAGCACCCGTTGAGCCGCCCCCCGGCTGGCGTGGTTCTCTCCCGGGCTTTGGTCGCATTCGCTTCGAGGCTCACGTCGCTGGAGGTTGGCATGACCTCGCGCCAGGAGAGACCCGAGTGCAGCTTGACTACACGGGACTCGTCACCTTCTACGACTCAACGCTGTCGAGCCTGGTCGAGGCTCGCCAAAGAAAGGACAGATCAAACTATCGCATAGGAGGAATCTCAGCATCAGACACTGCGATCGTCCATGCAGAGCTGCAATCTGTGCTGATGCGCAAGCAAGGCGCCGGGAGCGGCGTCGACTGGGGAAGTATAACGCGTGTAGTAATGGAGCGCTACGCGGACCGGCTCGAGTATCTACGCTTCCTGCTCTCGCCAAACGCGACGTTCAGGGACGCAGCCGAGCAAGCGTTCTCTGCCCGAGCTATGTTGCTCGTCATGCTCGCGCCGTATATGACAACCGTGGATGTCCCGCAACGGCTGCCCGCATCGGCCAACGTGAGCTGGCTGGCGCCGGTGGTGCGTCGCTGCGCGACGACGCAGACATCACGCATTCCGTTGGGCATGCTCACACCGCAGGAGGCGCGGATACACGCTGCTGTGGAAAACACACTTCACGAGATATGCCGGCGGTTGGCGCTTTTGTGGGTGGAGTTTTTTGACGTTGAGGGGGTAGACGAGGTGAAGGCCGCAGCAGTGATTGAGGTGGGTCATAGACACGTTGATGAACTGATGAGCTGGCTTGGTTGGTCGCTGTGGGTCAGATGCGAGCCAGCGTGTGGCCTCGGGGTACGTCACAAGGATCCCCCAAAATTTCTTACACGGATGCTGACGGAGGGTTTCTCTTGGGGATAGGAGAATTGCTACATCCCATCTTGGCCATTCTTGAAGGGGGACGATCCGTATGACATGAAACCACGTTGCATTTCACCCGAGGATGCAGTTCGCGAGTAATACCCTCATGTAATAGTGTAACCCCATTCCAGTACTGGTTCCCTGATGTGTCATTGATTGACATTGGGTCTAATTGCAAAAAAATTACATTGGAAATCGCATAGATGGATTGCGTGAGCGAGGCAGTGCTTATCCAGCGAACCAACCGCTTTCCTATTACCCCCCATACTGTACCCCTCATGTCTCACGCTCCGACTCACCCCACGCCTGCTTCATCCCCCAATTTCCAGCTAATTTTCAATAACTCCTTGAAGTCATATAAAAAACGGACGAAGAGTGATCTTCTTGCACACCCACTTGTCGCCCAGCTTCAGGCTTGCGACTCTCCCACCGCCATTCTTGCCCTCATTCATCAGCAACTCCAGGGACTTCATCAATCTCAGAGAGGCGATGAAAGGTTGACAAAATGGCTCAACCCTACAGTAAACGTCCTCTTTACTCTATCGACAACTCTTGGAGAGGGCGTTGGCCTGGTATGCCTTTGGACATGAATTCGTCTGGTGTCCACTCTCTCATTTATTTTCCAGGTATTTTCACCTGCGAAGGTGATATTTGCCGGAGTTGGAGTCCTTCTTTCAGTGCGTATCCTTCTTTATGCCTGCGCGCACAGGCTATTGTAATACTCCTCTCAGGCGGCTATGGATGTTCGGACAAGCCAGGACGCTCTCATCGAGATCTTCGAGCGCATGGAGAATTTCTTCCAACGTCTGGAAATCTATACCGAGGTGTCGCCAACACCTGAGATGATAGAAATCCTCGTCAAAATAATGGTCGAGGTGCTTTCTATCCTTGGGATTGCTACGAAGGAGATTAGACAGGGCCGGACGAGTGAGTCATGCCTAAATATCTGTGTCATCATTGACTGAAAAGTTTTCAGGAAAATACCTGAAGAAGCTTGTCGGAAGGACTGACCTGGAAGATGCACTGAAAAAGTTAGACAAGCTGACAAATGAGGAGGCTCGGATGGCCACTGCTCAAGTTCTAAAGGCTACACATACTGTCGAGAATAAGGTACTTGACGTCGACAATAGAGTGGTTGGCGTCGACGATCGAGTTGTCGGTGTTGACAACAGAGTGGATGGCGTCGAGCGTAGAGTGGCCAGCGTTGATGACAAAGTGAAGGCCATCGACGACAAGGTCGTGGAGGTCATGGATGGTGCGTGACCGTCTTCGAGTAGTCACCAAGAGAAAATGTTCAACTCTGTTGTGCCTAGAGGGAAAACAGACAAGGGTGGTCATACAACAGACCGCAAACGACATGGATCAAGTGAAACGTCCGTGATCTCCTATTTGTATTGATATTTCTGCGTGTGCATGCTCAAGCATCCTTACAGGAAACCAATTACGACAGGACCTTCTCAGATGGCTCTCTCCACCTGACCCTTCTACTAATCACAACTTTGCGTGCGCTGCTCACCACAAGAGATCAGCAGAGTGGTTTTTCAAAGGCAGTATCTTCACGGAATGGAAATCTACTGGATCACTTTTATGGCTTCACGGAAAACGTGCGTTCCCCCAACCCTTCTGGCTTGATTGCCGCTGATGCCTCTTGTAGCGGGCTCCGGGAAGAGCGTACTCTGGTTCGTCACTTTCAAACATCATCGGTCTCGTGTTACTTACCTCCGGGTTAGTTCCACGATCATTCAAGACGTCATTGCCCTAAGCGACAGCGGATTGGCCAGCGTGGCGTATTTTTACTTCGATTTTAGGGCCACTAACAAGCAAAACCGCTGCGACTTGCTCCCTTCTCTTGTTACTCAGCTTTCGTCTCGGTCCGATCGTTGTTTCGACACACTTTACCTCCTTTTTCTCTCCCACGACAACGGAGGGAGGAAGCCTAGTGAAGACGCTTTAATACAATGCTTGAAAGAGATGCTCAGACTTCCGGATCAACTTCCAATTTACATTATCATTGACGCACTCGACGAGTGCCCGAACACGTCAGGAATGCCGTCTCCACGGGAACAAGTCCTCGACCTATTGAATGATCTCGTCGAGATGTCCTTACTAAATCTTCATCTATGTGTTACGAGTCGCCCGGAGATTGACATCCGACGTGTTCTTGAGCCTTTAACATCTCGCCGTGTATCCCTTCACGAACAAAGTGGACAAAAAAAGATATTATCGATTATGTCACGTCCATCGTTCAGTCGGATTCAATGATGCAGAGATGGCGAGATGAAGATAAGAATATGGTGATCGAGACGCTCTCCGAGAGAGCAGATGGGATGTAAGGATATTACTGTTGCGGGATGTTCATGATGTTGACTATGCCACACAGGTTTCGCTGGGTATTCTGCCAATTAGAAGCCCTGCGGTATTGTTTCCCACCAAGTGTGCGACATATGCTCGAAGAATTGCCCGAGACGTTGGACGAGACGTACGAACGGATTTTAAGGGATATCAACAAGGCAAACCGGGGTCACGCCCATCGCTTGTTGCAATGCCTCACGGTAGCCATTCGTCCTCTTCGTGTGGCAGAGCTCGCGGAAATCCTCGCTGTCGACTTTGGGACGGCTGCCTGTGGAGGGACATCGAAATTGAACACGGATTGGCGATGGGCGGATCAACAACAAGCTGTCCTGTCCACATGTTCGAGCTTGATTTCCATTGTGGATGAAGATGGCTCTCAAGTTGTTCAATTCTCGCACTTCTCCGTAAAGGAGTTCCTTACGTCGTCACGGCTTGCCAGTTCAAGTGCAAATGTCTCGCGTTTTCATATTCTCCTCGAACCGGCACACACGATCCTTGCAAAAGCCTGCCTGAGCGTACTGCTGCGGTTGGACGAACCCGTGGATATGTACAACGTCAACAAGAGCTTTCCTCTTGCTCCATATGCCGCTGAATATTGGGTCGACCATGCTCAATTCGAAAATGTCGCATCCCATATACAAGAAGGGATCGAATATCTTTTTGATACTGATAAACCGTATTTCACCGCTTGGCTCCAGGTCTACGACATCGACACCGTGGTCCCTCTCTCCGCGGCTCTTCATCACTTTGCTTTACGTGGCAAGGAGTCAAACTCCGCAACTCCCTTATATTATACCGCACTCTGCGGGTTTCATGACCTGACAAAACACCTCATTCTGAAACACCCACAACAGGTGAATGCTAATGGCGGTTACTATGTGTCACCACTGGGGGCAGCATTGGGGAGAGAACATCTCGACGTCGCACGGTTACTACATGAGCATGGTGCCGATGTAGATGTTCAAGGCAATTACGGGTGGACGCCGCTGTTTGTCGCTCCATGCCGGGGACACCGTGAAATTGCGGAGTGGCTACTCAGCCATGGCGCCAATCCAAATTTTAGCAGCGAGTACAAGTTCACTCCATTGCACGAAGCAGCGGTGTATGGAGAGGTCGAGATCTCCCGGATATTGCTCCAGCACAAAGCGGACCAGCATGCCCTGGATTACAATGGTCAAACTCCGTTACACCTAGCATCGGAGCAGGGGCACAACAGCGTTGCTCAATTGTTGCTCGAGCACGGTGTCGATGTGAATGCCCGGGATCTCAATGGCTTAACGGCATTGCATATGGCAGCAAAAGAAGGACACGTCAATGTCGCTCGATTGTTGTTCGAACGCGGTATCGATGTGAATGCCCAGGATCTCAACCACTCAACGGCATTGCATCTGGCAGCAGAGAGGGGTAAATTTGAGGCCGCATGCCTGCTACTTGAGCATGGTGTGGATCTAGATGCAGAGGACGACGAAGGCAAGACTGCATTTCAGGTGGCGTCGGCGGGAGGACATCATGATATCGCAAAGTTGCTTTCCAAATAAATAAACATAGTATTTCTAACCATGGGTGCTATGCGTAGGAAAACCACATAAAGTATTACTGGTGACACGGTGGGCCGAGGAGAGAACTTACGCAAACGCCAGCAGTACGCCAGCCCTTTGTACACGGCATATGTAAGATCGTAAATATACACCATTAACGTCAGAGTAGACCCGGCCAGAGTTAGTAGCCGCCGCCGGATTGTGCCTTTCCAACGCTCACCCAATCCAAATATCACCGCATTGTTGCCGAACCTCGAAAATCTCTAGAATCAGTGCAATACACAACGCACAGGACTAAGCTATCAGTGTACCATGCACTTTCAGGAAAGTATCACGACAACGGACGTAGTAACTTAGTACGAACAGGCCATAGATGCCAAGGTGGCTATAAACCGAGGAATCTCGGAAACCAGAGCTGGGTAGGCGTGAATAAGAGCGCTAAATAGGAGCATACATCGAGACGGCACAGAGGAGTCCAAACTTCAAATTGATTCATTATTTAACGACAGCGAAACCCACGCTCTGACTCCTGACATCCTCAAGGGTTAGCCAATTCGATGGTTATGACCATCCTGATACCATGGGCGTCGCCAAGCTCCATGCGAATCACAGCAACTCGTGAATTGTGCTCGCGCAAGTATAGGATCGCAAGCTGCCGAAGAATTTCATTGGCTGGCACAACGGGGACAGGGCCCTGGGGAGGCCCTTCACCGTCGAAGGCGCGAGCAGGATCAGCCGCAGCGTTCCGAGCTGGGTCATCAATCTCATCCAGCGAACGGTCTAGTTAGATAGATGTATGGGGAAAAAATGAGGTCAGTACTTACGGGGGGTGGTGGAGCGGCTTGGGCCTGTGCGGGGACATCTAGAGCAACCCCGGCATAGTTGTCAATAATTTGGTTGCGATGCTCGTGTACCGGAGGGTGATCATTGGTCATGTCGAAATAGCCCATGTCAACGTACCGCAGGTCCTGTGGTTGACCTTGCGCAGCATTGTTTTCGACGGCGGGTGGGGGCATATCCTCCCAGTCGTGGTTTGGCCAGTGATTACCAGCAGCATTCGCTGGTGGGAACTAAAAACGGCACAGGCATATGCGCCCTCGTCAATGGGGGAACACCCCGATGCCAGTCACTGACCATGGCATCCCGCGCTACACCAGCATGGCCATACAGCTAGCCGGGAACTGGACGAGGGTAGGACGAGGGTGCAGACTGCGGGTGCTGGGGAGCCGGAAAAGCGGTAGCATTCCAGGGCGCATCTGGTGCAGGAGGTGCATTCCGTGTAAAATGAACCTCGCGTTGTTGTGGCGAATTCATCTAACAAAATGAGAATGCTGGATTTGTAAGAGTTATATGTGCGTGCTGTATCGGTAAGCGTATGGAAGGAGTTTGTGTTGGGTTGTCATTCTGGTCATCGTAGAACCGATCTTTTATACCCTACAGTAATATCAGGTTCGAAGCGTGGCGAGGATTCGGAAAAATGGAGAGATCAAATTTGATCAAAGGTCAAAAGGAAGGCCGCGTGCGCTCCGGGAATTTGGCTATCGGCCTGCCCCGATACTTCCCTTGACAGAAACCGCTCACTTCTCACTTACGCACGGCGATCGCTCGTTGGGAAGTTCTCTTTGGTTTTTGCTGCCGTGCCTCTCTCCCTCACCGCCTGTCCTCTACCTTGTTGCCGCGCCCTCGCTCGTCTCTGCCCCATTGTAAGTGACGACTTACCTTGACTCGATTCTGCTCGGCTCGCCGCTTGTGGGCTTCGGACCAAGCGCTGGTTGTCTCCAGTGGGGTCCCAAGTGCAGCGCCGAATACATTCTTTTTCATCGTGCGAATCTGCCACTGGGTCCTGCGAGTTTTCAGAAAACTGCGGCTCAGGTATGAGTTACTCTATGAGACAAGAATGCAAGGGTGGGAGATGACAAGGGTCGAGAGGCTTGCAACGGCCGTTGCAGTTGTGACACGAGTGGTCGTTACTACTAGTACTAAGCAAGATAGGCTTGAATCCGGGTGGGAAATGTCAGCACTTGCATGTTACGTAAACGTCGGGAAAATGAGCTGCAGTGTTGGGGTCTGCACGATGATGAAAATGCACTACAATTATCATCGACAAACGAGGGAAGGCACGATGAGTCGATGACAAGAGAGAGCAGGAATACCGCCGCCCAGCAGAGACGTCAAGCCCAAGAGAGCCCGAGATGATCGTCTTCGAATTATTCACTGCGGTTTTCGGCCGTAGTGGTCTCGTGACAGTTTTGCTTCATTGTCACTGGTAAGACTTTGGCTTCTATATGTAAACCACCCAGCTGCTCTACGTCTCTTCTCTGAAATCCAAATTACACGTTGGCGGGGCCTGGCCCACCCTCGCCTTACCTCGTTGGCGCTCTTATCAGATAGACCCGTGACCACATCGAGGCAGTGCTTGTGCGCCCAGCCGGACTCCAGCGAACCGCTTATCACCCCATCGCCACCATCGCCTCCTTCACCCCCTCATGTCTCACGCTCACCCCACGCCTGCCTCATCCCCTAATTTCCAGCTAATTTTCAATAATGCCTTGAAGGCATACGAAAAACGGACGAAGAGCGATCTTCTTGCACACCCACTTGTCGCCCAGCTTCAGGCTTGCGACTCTCCCACCGCCATTCTTGCCCTCATTCATCAGCAACTCCAGGGACTTCATCAATCACAGAGAGGCAATGAAAGGTTGACAAAATGGCTCAACCCTACCGTAAACGTCCTCTTTACTTTATCGGCAAGTCTTGGAGAGGGTGTTGGCCTGGTAAGCCTCTGGACATGATCTCGTCTGAGGTCCATTCTCTCACATTTGTTTTCCAGGTATTTTCACCTGCGAAGGTGATATTTGCCGGGGTCGGAGTCCTTCTGTTAGTGCGTATCCCTCTTTATGCATGCACACAGGCTATTGTAACACTCTTCCCAGGCAGCCATGGATGTTCGGACAAGCCAGGACGCTCTCATCGAGATCTTCGAGCGCATGGAGAATTTCTTCCAACGTCTGGAAATCTATACCGAGGTGTCACCAACACCTGAGATGATAGAAATCCTTGTCAAGATAATGGTCGAGGTGCTTTCTATTCTCGGATTGCTACTAAAGAGGTTAGACAAGGCCGGACGAGTGAGTCATGCCTAAATATCTGTGTCACCATTGATTGAAAATGTTCAGGAAAGTACTTGAAGAAGCTTGTCGGAAAGGCTGACCTGGAAGATGCACTGAAAAGGTTAGACAAGCTGACAAATGAGGAGGTTCGGATGGCCACTGCACAAGTTCTGAAGGCTACGCATACTGTCGACGATAGGGTGAGAGGAGTCGATGACAAGATCCTCAACGTCGATAATAGAGTGGCTGGTGTCGACGATAGAGTTGCCTGTGTTGATAACAGAGTGGAGGGCGTCGAGCGTAGAGTGGCCAGCGTTGATGACAAAGTAGAGGCCATCGATAACAAGGTCGCGGTGGTCATCGATGGTGCGTAACCGTCTTCGATTAGTCACCAAGGAAAATGTTCAACTTTGTCGTGTCTAGAGGGAAAACAGGCAAGGGTAGTCATACAACAAACCGCAAACAACATGGATCAGGTGAAACGTTCGTGATCTCCTGCATTGATACTTCTGGGTGTTCAGGCTCAAGGGACCTTACAGGGAACCAATTACGACAGGACCTTCTCAGATGGCTCTCTCCACCGGATCCGTCTATAACCACAACATTGCGTGCGGTGCTCATCACAAGAGATCGGCGGACTGGTTTTTCCAAGGCAGTATCTTCACGGAATGGAAATCTACTGGATCACTTTTATGGCTTCACGGAAAACGTGCGTTCCCCAAACCGTTCGAGCTTGACTGCCACTGATGGCCACCTCTTGTAGCGGGCTCCGGGAAGAGTATACTGTGGTTCGTCACCATCAAATACCATCAACCTTTGCGTTACTTACCTCCGGGTTAGCTCCACAATTATTCAAGACATCATTGCCCGATGCGATAGCGGATTGGCCACCGTGGCGTATTTTTACTTCGATTTAGGGACACCAACAAGCAAAACCGCTGCGACTTGCTCCCTTCTCTCGTTACTCAGCTTTCGTCTCGGTCCGATCGTTGTTTCGACACACTTTACCTCCTTTATCTCTCCCACGACAACGGAGGGAGGAAGCCAGTGAAGACGCTTTAATACAATGCTTGAAAGAGATGCTCAGACTTCCGGATCAACTCCAATTTACATTATCATTGATGCACTCGACGAGTGTCCGAACACGTCAGGAATGCCGTCTCCACGGGAACAAGTCCTTGACCTATTGAATGATCTGGTCGAGATGTCCTTACCAAATCTTCGTCTATGTGTTACGAGTCGCCCGGAGATTGACATCCGACGTGTTCTTGAGCCTTTAACATCTAGCCGTGTATCCCTTCACGAACAAAGTGGACAAAAAAAGATATTATCGATTATGTCACATCCGTCGTTCAGTCAGATCCAAAGATGCGGAGATGGCGAGATGAAGATAAGAATCTGGTGATCGAGACGCTCTCCGAGAGAGCAGATGGGATGTAAGGATATTACTGTTGCGGGATGTTCATGATGTTTACTGCACGGCACAGGTTCCGCTGGGTATTCTGCCAACTAGAAGCCCTGCGGTATTGTTTCCCACCAAGTGTGCGACATATGCTTGAAGAATTGCCCGAGACTCTGGACGAGACATACGAACGGATTTTAAGGGATATCAACAAGGCAAACCGGGGTCACGCCCATCGCTTGTTGCAGTGCCTCACGGTGGCCATTCGTCCTCTTCGTGTGGCGGAGCTTGCGGAAATCGTCGCTGTCGATTTTGGGACGGTTGGCTGTGGGGGACATCGAAATTGAACACGAATTGGCGATGGGCGGATCAACAACAAGCTGTCCTGTCCACATGTTCGAGCTTGATTTCCATTGTGGATGAAGATGGCTCTCAGTTGTCCAGTTCTCGCACTTCTCCGTAAAGGAGTTCCTTACGTCGTCACGGCTTGCCAGTTCGAGTGCAGATGTCTCGCGTTTTCATATTCTCCTCGAACCGGCACACACGATCCTTGCAAAAGCCTGCCTAGGTGTACTGCTGCGGTTGGATGAAGACATGGATGAAGACCACGTCGAGAAAAGTTTTCCTCTCGCTCGATATGCCGCTGAACATTGGGTCGACCATGCTCAATTCGAGGACGTCTCGTCCAAAATTCGAGAAGGGATCGAAGATCTGTTTGATCCTGATAAACCATATTTCGCTGCTTGGCTCCTGGTTCACGACATCGACACCAACCCCCCTTCCCGTTCGGCTCTTTATCACTTCGCTGTATTCCACAAGGGACCAAACACGCCAACTCCCTTGTACTATGCTGCCCTCTGCGGGTTTCATGACATGGCAGAACACCTCATTATGAAACACCCACAACAAGTGAATGTTAATGGCGGTCACTACATGTCACCACTGGGGGCAGCATTGGGGAGAGAACATCTCGACATTGCACAGTTACTATATGAGCATGGTGCCGACGTAGATGTTCAGGGCCTGCAAGGGTGGACACCGTTGTATGTCGCTCCAAGCCGGGACATCGTGAAATTGTGGAATGGCTACTCAGCCACGGCGCCGATCCAAATTTTCGCAGCGACCGCGAGTTTATGACTCCACTGCATGAAGCGGCGATGTATGAAGAGGTCGAGATCTCGCGGATATTACTCCAGCACGAAGCGAACCCGAATGCCATTGACCACAGTGGTCAGACTCCATTACACGAGGCATCGAAGCAAGGACACATCAACGTTGCCCGATTGTTGCTCGAACACGGTGCCGATGTGAATGCCCAGGATCACTACCGCTCCACGGCATTGCATCTGGCATCAAAGCAGGGTAAAGTCGAAGTCACACGCATGCTACTTGAGCATGGTGCGGATCTAGATGCGGAGGACAAAGAAGGCAGGACTGCATTTCAGGTTGCGTCGGGTCATGATATTGCAAAGTTGCTATCCAAATGAATAAGCATAGCATCATCGATGACCACGGGTGCCTAAGCGTAGGAAAACTATATAAAGTTCATAACTGGTGTAGAACAGACTTGAGATCAGATCCAGCCAACAGATCCCGCGCGGACCCGCGGATTCCCGCCAACAGCGATTCGCACCAAACACGTGTTTCAGCCCTATTTCGGGAAATATCCTCGAGGTCGGAGAAGATACCACAATCCACATAGGTACCATGAACTTCCAAATGGATCTCACCCCCAACCATCACCTAGTCCTCAATATTCCCTCAATGCTGCCTACTTGATGCTCACTCACATCAACCCGCCCACATCGCGCGCTCATGGGACGCTGCTGCCTGTTGGTGCTTTGACCCGGACTCGGAGGCATATCGCCCGTCGCAATGCAGCGCTGGATCTGGCCTGGCGCAGACGGCGACCCCGCTGACTGCCCAGCTCGGTGGAATGCTACAATAACCAATCATGAATTCCGTGCGCCGTGGTGCGGCTGCCCAGGACAGGACATCCATCATGCAGCGGCCCGACGCCAGTTGCGTTGAAGTGGGGGAAGCTCAATGGAACTCGAAGCTATCCTCGCCGCGGATGCCGCATGCGCGACCTCGACAAGACCCGCACACGCATTGGCACATTGCTGTACTGCGGGGCGAGGTTGACGAGGGTTGGAAAAGTTGCCGAGGTTGATCATACCACGGTGGCAGCGCTGAATTTACAGGAGTTGTCCAACGCTGACCCAGAGGACTCTGGCTGACGATGACTATCTATGAGGAGAGAGAGGACGTTACGAGTAAGTAGCAACACTTTACAAGACTCTTGCTGAGGTCATCAACGTGACTGACGAGAGGTCGTTTCTGCCTAGGCTCCTCCCATACCGAAAACCAATATGTCGCTGCCGCCAGCCACTCCCCTTCGGCCCCAGGCAATGCCTGTGTATGATGTCTTAGACTCACAATAAAAATAAGTTTCCATACTAAAGGGAATGTGTCAGAACCTTAGGCAGGATGGCCTATGTATTTATCCAGTCCCCGCCCCTACACGTTCAACTCATCCAATGTTTTTCTCTACACGAGACAGCAGCTCCAGATTCAATCCGTTACCTTATATAAGATTTACGATTTCACGCATTTGGAGATGAATGACGGCGTGTCTATACCATCTCGCAAGGGTGCTGTGATCACCCTCCGAGTCCATCTATCAGAACCCCGCGGGTGCATGGAGACAATGCACAGGGCTAAACCAAAGGTGTTATGGCCTTTCAGGATGTTTAGCGACAAAGAACGTAGTAGAACAAACAAGCCCGGGGACAGATGACAAAGTGGGTATGAAGCGACGAAACCAAAGCTAGGAAGAAATAGATGAGAGCGCTAAATAGGTACATACACGGAGACGGCATAGCTCAAGGCCTCAGAACGATTCATTATTTGGTGACCACGAAACTCACGTCCTGACAGATGACGTCCTCACAGGTTAGACAATTCGAGGGTGATAGCCACCCTGACACCATTGGCGTCGCCAGGTTCCAAACGAATCAGAGAAACTTGTGAATTGGGCTCGCGCAGGTAGAAGAATGCGAACTGCCGAAGGACGTCATTGGACGGCCTATTGGGGACAGCGCCCTGGGGAAGCCATTCATCGACAAAGTCTTGAGCAGGACCGGCCGCAGCGTCCCGAGGTGGGCCATCAAAAATATCAATATCCTGCGAAGAAGTCGGGTTAGATACATGTATGCGGAAAAGAGAGGTCAGTACACACGGGTATAGGTGGTGCGGCCTGTGCCTGCGCGGGGACGTTTAGAGCAACCGGGGCATAGTTGTCGATAGGTTGGTCGTGATGCTCGTGTAGCGGAGGGTGATCGTTGGCTATTTTGTAATAACCCATGTCTTCGTACTGCAGGTCTTGTGCTTGACCTTGTGGAGCGGTGTTATCGACGGGTGGGGACATATCCTCCCAGTCCTCGTCTGGCCAATGATTACCAGCAGTACTCGCCAGTGGGAACTAAAAACAGCGCAGACAAATGCGTCCTTGTTAATGGGTGAACATCACGATACCGATTACGCACCATGAGATCCTGCACTACACCGTCATGATCATACATCTGGTTGGGAACTGGACGTCGTGGACGAGGGCAAAGCGTGTGTGTTGACTGCAGGTGGTGGGGCTCGGGAGCCGGGAAGGCAGCAGAACTCCAGAACGCGTCTGCTGCAGGAGATGTGTCTTGAGATGTGTTCCTCGGGAGGTGTACCTTGCATCGTTGCGGGGAGTCCATCTAACAAATGAGAGCGGCGGATTTGCAAGAGGTTCTGTACGCACCATATCGGTGTGGGCGAATGACTGAGTATTTGGAAGGGGGTTTGTGTGAGGTCATCATTTTGGCGATGGTCTTTTATAGTCGCAAACCGATGTATTGATCGAAACATTGGATATTAGCTGCTGTAAGGGACGGCGAGCTGGCTCGGAAAAGGGCGTGCACGCTGCACAGGTGTGTGGCGGGACACATTACTCCAGGAGGAACCACATCTCCCAAAACGATAATTTCCTTTTGAAGTAAACCAAATACCCAAAGAGATACTTTCCTTTTGAAGGATACAAATATCCTTTCCAAGAACCACTGCTGCAGTGCCCCATGCGTGTGGCACTGTTGGGTGTCTGTGGCGACACTCGTGCCTGCCAATCGTGAATCGTCCTGAATTACAATAAACTTGAGTGGTGTTGGTCTGAGGATCGCAGGAATCAAACGTTGCCGGTGCTTTGCGTGACAATGCCACCGCCCACAGCACCCTTTCTACACGGCTACCGAGAACACCTGCTGGCTCAAATTCTACCCATCTTATACATAAGGGCACCACGCGAGTGTTGACCAGACCGACCGACAACTTTCAAAGAAATACCTAGACAATAATTACACTGGAGACGGTCAGACTCGACACGCAATGAGCTTTACTGTACCTCTATGCGCAGCGTCCCATTGTTCGTCCACGGCTTTCAGGGCGCAGTCACTGAGATGAAACACCGGGGTCGCCGCCAGGTGCCACACTCAACCACCGCCGGACACAGGTTTACAGTAAAACTCACATGCACAATAAGTGGATATCGGAAAGGGTCATCTTTTGATCTTGCTTTTGATGTCTTTCCGGAAGCACGTAAGTGTCAATCTTCTGCAGATAGATGAGGTTGATATCACGTACGAGTGCATACGTAGTAGCCCAGCTGCCACCCACCTAATAACACCGCACGTTGCCGAATCCTCGCCACCCAATCAAATGTCACTGGCACCACGTGTCGCCAAATCTCCAAGAAAATCTGCCGTCTTGTCTGCCGTGCATGCAGAAGTGCCTTCGGACAATGGGGATGTGACGTCAAGAACGCATTCAGCAAATGAAAAGTCCAAGGAAGAGTCGTTCTCTGCCTCATATAATGTACGAGTCCTTAATTTTGGGAGTTGGATGATAGAGTCCTACCACTCTCGCAATCGCTGTGATCACCCTCAAAGTATCAGAATCCCGCGCAAGCCCAAGGCATGGGCTAAACCATCAGTATCATGGCATTTCAGGGGAAAGTATTTACAAGCGGGCCCGGGGAGAGTAGCCATAAACACGATACCAAAGCAAAGCTAGAAAGGCAATAAAAGCATAGATAAGAGCGCAAAATGGGTACATACGTCGAGACGGGATAGCTCAAAGCCATAGAACGATCGTTATTTGATGACAGCGAAGCCCCATGTCCTGAATGGCGAGGTTCCATACGAATCAGGGTAATTTGAGAATTGTGCTCGCGCAAGTAGAGGATTGCGAGCTCCCGAAGGATTTCATTGGCCGGCCTAATGGGGACAGCGCCCTGGTGAGGCCATTCATCGGCCTGTGCCTGTGCGGGGACATCCAGAGCAACCCCGGCATAGTTGTTGATAGCATTATCGCGAGGATGATCATTGCCATGTCGAAATAGCCTATGTCAATGTACGCAGTTCCTGTGATTGACCTTGCGCAGCATGGTTTTCGACGGGTAGGAGACATATCCCCCCAGTCCTCATCTGGCCCGTGATTACCAGCAGCCGGTGGGAACTAATCACAGCTCGGGCATACGCGTCCTCGTTGATGGAGAATATCATGATGCCAATAACACTGACCATGACATCCTGCACTATGTCGGCATGACCATACGGCTGGCCGGAAACTGGCAGAGGGCGAGACGAGGGCGCTGGATGCGGGTGCTGGGGGGCAAGAAAGGCGGTAGCATTCCAAGTTACATCCGCCTCAGAACATAAATTTTGACTGCCGGAAGTGCCCTGCGTTGCGGGGTCGACGTGGCAGCACTAAGCCCTGTTGGGGGCGTGCTTCAAGTTTGTTCGAGGCCGAGATGGTCGCGCGCGCTATTGAGAGCCTTGGGTCGAGCTAGTAGGGTTTTGTGATATTGAGGGGGATGTGGACACCGCTGTGTCCTGATCAGCTGGGGCCGTGTCGTACTACTCTTGCTCAATATTCTTGCCGAGTTTTGAGGTGTTCAGAGCTGTTGGCAAGGGTGCGCGGTCGATGGAAGGGTGGGGTGGATTGGTTGAGTGGCGAGTCTCACGTTGCCACGCCACCGGCCTGTCGGGCCGCCGCGCCGCCGCATGCTCCACAATTCACTAATTAGTACATATTCCTGTGCACCTTGACCAATTTTCTGTACTTTTTGATATGTACAGTAGAAATTGTCATAATGCATAGAATGATAATGCATAAATCTCATATTGCATGGGTTTTTCTTGGAACCAAACTGTCCAAACATGGCATTGTCCCCTAAAAATATCCACTATAATGCATAAATCTCATAATGCATGGGTTTTGGGCCAGAATGAATGCTATGTGTTATGACAATTTCTACTGTACCTCAATCCCTGATCAACTTTTTCATGTGCCATCTTGTCACATGACTTGTGGGAGTATATAAAGTCAGCTTAATTTGTACAAACAATCAAACAAACAATTCTCTTTCATCACCATCACCATGACTCCTGAGCAGCATAATTTTGTTGAACATATTGCAAAAGAACAAATTAAATATGAATCCATCTTTACAGAGCAGGCCAATGTGCTCCAAGCAGACCTAAAAGGCTATCAAGTAGCAATGACACAAATTAAACAGCCACCCCTAATTGCAAAGTGTGGACAATGCCAGGAACCCCCACTGGATGAGGTTGACCAGTACCTCATTCAGTGTGATAACATCTGTCAGATAGTGCCACACAATGTTGATGAGTGAGTGTATTATTGTATATTTTATCAGATGATTTATACTGTCCCTCTCAGTAATGTCAAAATATTGCATGCTGCTCATGCAGCTTTAATGTGCCTTATTGCATGCAAAATTGCAAAGCAACCTGAAGCTGTTCAGTTGGCAGTGTTAAGAAAACACTATGAATTAAGTGCAGCATATCATTAATCTTCCATAGATACCCAACATCTGCAAATGGCAATTTGTCAGTGAGTCCTCCACACCCACCTACTATGCAGAAGTGGCAGGACATTACAACCCAATTCAAATCTCTCCAAGTTCAAGCCCCAGTCCCAGAAAACTTGAATGGAAAGCAATTCAAGTTTCTGCCCAAATCAGACTCAGTGGGTATATATGAGATCATTGGATACTACACTGCAAAGGACAATACCATCATGTATAACATTTTGTTTGAGGATTGTGATGACCCAATTCAGGTTGGTGGTGAGGAGATAAGGCATATGTTGGAGGAGAGTATTGAGGTAGAAACATGAATGTAATCCCATTTGTAAATTAATGAGAGCTCCCAAAGTCATCACACTGTGTTGAGTCTGTTGACCCTAAGGTCCATCTGTCCATCCAATGCGCCACCCTGCAAATACTGGATCATCCTGTTGTGCGTAGAGAGCACGAGAAGGAGAGGCAGTGGGAGTCGGTGAGCGGTGCGCCGCCAATCGCCACATCGCTTCTTCGTCTTCCGCCGCCTGGCGTGGGAGCGCATCCCGGTACAGCGCCGGGTGTCCCAGTTGTCCCGGGTAGTGCGACTCGGACGGATCCCCGACGGACAGATTTCCGCACGCAGGGTGCGGGTGCCGTGGCTGTGACATGTGCGCAGACGGCAGCATCGACAATATTTCTTTCTCTTGCGCGATTGCGGTTGTTCCCTGCCCGCTGGGATGCGAAGGCTGTGTCGGGTCAGGTCCAGGTTCAGGTCGTGGTGGGTCCGTATGTGCACCGTTCCCAGAGCCTGTCGCCTCGGCGGCACCGTTCGGAGCGTTCGGCGGGGAATCGACGTAGGGAAATTGGAGTCTCCATACGGCAGGCAGAACGGCTTTCTTTTTGTTCTCGCGATCCTCGCGCGTATCCGAGAGGAACTCTTCGGTATACAACGGACCGAGCGCGCGCAGTATGTCCAGTGCCTTATCGGCGACGAGTATGCCACGGAAAGACTCCAGAATCGACATCGCGCGGAGCACGCTCGCGCGCAGGAGTCTCACGCCCGCCTGCTCGGGGCTGTTGATGATCTGAAAACAGAAGAACATGGCAGCAGAGAAACAGTGCACTGGGCCCCAGGACATGTGGCTGGTCACATTAGGTGCAGCACAGTTGAGCATTTCGGGCCGGGTGTGGGCAGACAGCGCGATGAGTTTGTCCGCGGCGTTGATGGAGATTTCAAGACTCTTCGCATATTTGGACGTTTCACCGTGCGCGAGACTCGCGTAAGGCCGGTGCATGGCAAAGCGAATGTGTAGGAACGCAGCGCGAGTGACGACACTCTGCACGGCTATGCGTCGTTTGGACGTAGTAGACGAGGCAAGGAAACTGACGACGGTGTAGTCGTCCATGACCAGTTCCGTCGGAAGTTTGTCCCACCACTCTTGAAGGAAGCGATCCCGTGCAAGGACCGATTCATAAGGCACTGGCCGTAAGGACAACGCATCATCTATGATATTGCCAAGTATGAAACCAAGCCGGAATAACTGAATGTTCGCAACATATAGTTTTCCAGAAGGATCGACTTCGGGATCGCAATACGATGGCAGTCGTGTATCAAAATGGTGTGATGCGATTGCGATAGGGCGTCCTAACAGAAATGCTTGCCAACTGCAGCAAATCAACGACGATTAGGGGAAATTGGATATATTCTCCATAAACATACCGTTCGATAATGACGACATTCCACCAAGCCCATCTGCGGCGTTCTGCAACCTCCAACAGCATATCCTTTCCAGGATCGCGATGGAGGCCCATCGCCGTGGCAATAGCCACTAATTCTCCTTTAACACGCCAGGTCTCTTCGTTGTCAGTTTTTGAAAGCATGAGGTAGTGACCCTGTATAAGAAGCAGTTCGACAAGCTCAAGTGTATATGCGCGTTTTTCCGTCTGTTTGCGCTGCAATGCAAGACGCATAAGGTTGTAAAAATGCTTCCCGAGCTCCCCGATATCAGGCGGTAGAGCACGAAGCAGCTCGTGGCCTGCGGGAAGATATCGCAGGGTGACTGCCATGATTACGCAGACGGTCGCGAGGACAGTACGGTCGGCCCCAGCTCCAGACTTGTAACGGGTCCAGGCTGCCATGAACGCGCGGTGATTCACGAATCGATACACCCAGTTACAATACTCAAAGTAAAAGTCAACAAGACCGTCAATTACGGACGCAGGTGGAAGTTCGTTGCATAGGTCGTAATCACTATTGTGAGTCAGGGGAAAGTCAAGTGTTTGTTCCAGGGTACTTGCAAAAGCCTCTGGAGCGCCATTGCCATCTCTAAAGCCCTGTGAATCGGATGAAATTATTCATGACGCAAACAGACACGCGTTGATCAGGATCATTTGGCTGAATGGCATATGCGAAGCAAACATACCGGTGTCAAGTGAAAGGCGATGCTTGTGGGGCCAGCGTAGAAGCCGCTCTCATTTGATTGCCCTCGCGCACCTGGGGCCTCCTCCGGCCCGGACAGATCTGACTCTGAAAGGTCCTCCTTGAGTCGAGAGGGCCCCGGGGTAATGGATGCATCAAAGGAGGATAGAGAGGGGGCGCTGGGCCCGGGAAAGGGTGATTGTTGTGTGGAATTAACATGGGCTTCTAGGAGAGCTAGCGCCTGACTGATCTTGGATAGCTCGATGGCGGTGCTCACACAGCGTGGGTCACTAGCCGCGTGCAGAATAGCGTCATGTAGCGAAAGATGCAAAGAGAATAAGGGGCACACCTTGGGACATCCGTTCGAAGAAAAACAGGCGGTGATTCGATGTGACCCTGATAGTGACAGGTGGTGGTGGTGCCTACTTGCAGCGGTCAGAAGAGTCCCACCATGATTTGAATGCCGTGAAAGAAAGGAGACCCGAAGAAATGCGGTCAGCTAGAGGAAAGGCACGTACCTCTTAGTTTGCACGAGGAGCACGGCCGTTGTCTGGTGCAAGGGACGTCATAAAGCGAGCGACATGATCATGGAGGTGAGGAGAAGTACCTGTCGCATTTGAGTTTACTCTGGCGACACGGTCTACAGTTGATAGCCTTTCTTGCTCGCTTAACAGGTAGTTTGATAGGGCCCGTAGTAACTGGAGCGTCAAGGGATGCAGGGGATCGTGGGCGTGTACCCGTGGAGGGTGTTTCTGATGTATCGCGCGTCTCGTTCGTTTGATTGGGAGAACAGTCTGACAGGTTGGAGGATGACGGATCGGACACTCGCATTCGTGGGTTGTCCGAGGATGGCGAGGGAGGCGAGGGCGGAGAATGAAAGGTTAGTGGATTCATAGGGTGGCCTCATCTGGGTCCGCAGTGTTGACTGACTTGGACGGATCGTCCTTCACAGTTACACAGCTGTCAGCGTTGGGCGACTTGGGCGCTTATTACAGCAAGCGCTGGATTGAGCGCTCGCAATACCGGAAAAGAAGCAAGCCGCGCTTTTCCAAGATCTGCCTGTGCAGTCCACCAATCCCGTCGGACTGCAATAAGGATGTATCTGACCATGGCCCCAGAGTATGCACTCAGAAATTAAAGCTTGAAGAGCCGTTCACCGTACGTTCACCACATAAGATGCACGATGTCCCACCTTTTGGAGATGAATGACAGGTCTCTACCCCTCGCAAGGCGCTGCGATCATCTTCGGGCCTCGAGAATTCCGCAAGCATGGACTCAATGAAAGGGCGAAACTACCAGTGTCTTGGCTTTTCAGAATAAAGTCTAGCGACAACCAATGTAGTAGTACAAGGCCCGGGGGAAATGACAAAGTGGCCATAAAACGACGAAAGCAAAGCAAAAATGGGAGGCATAGAAGAGAGCGCTAAATACATACATCGCCAAAACGGAAAGCCACAGAACGATTTCATTATTTGGAGACAGCGAAGCCCACGTCGGTCCTAAAAAATGACATCCTCAAAGGTTACCCAATTCGAGGGTAATGAACACCCTGACACCATGGGCGTGGCTAGGTTCCATACGAAGCACGGAAACTTGTGAATTGGGCTCGCGCAGGTAGAGGATTGCAAGTTGCCGAAGGACCTCATTGGCTGGAACATTGGGGACAGGACCCTGGGGAGCCCATTCGAGGAAGGCTGGACCAGGACCAACCGCAGCGCCCCGAGCTGGGCCGTCAAATATATCAATCTCCTCCGGCGAAATATCTAGTTAGATGCATGTACCCGGAAAAATGAGGTTTGTACACACAGGGGCAAGTGGGGCGGCGTGTCCCTGTGCAGGAATATCTTGAGCGACCTCAGCATGGTTATTAATGGCATGTTTGCGATGCTCGTGTAGCGGGTGATCATTGGCCATATCATGATGGCCCATGTCAACGTGCCGCAGGTCCTGAAAGTGACCTTGCGCGGCATTGTTTTCGATGGGTGGGGGCATATCCTCCCAGTCCTGGATTGGCCGATGATTGCCGGCGACATTCGCCGGCGGGAACTAAAACAGTAGGCATATGCGTCTTCGTTAATGGGGTAACATCACGATGCCAATCACTGACCATGGCATCCCGCACCACACCAGCATGACCGTGCAGCTGGCCAGCTACTGGACGAGGGTAGGACAAGGGTGTTATCTGCAGATACTGGGGAGCCGGAAATGCAGCGGCATTCAAGAGCAAGGGCACATCTGCTGCAGGAGATGCGTTCCCTGGAAAGTGAGCCTCACGTTGTGGGGTGTCCATCTAACAAAATGAGCAAGAATGTGAGTGCGACAGGTTTGCAACGGTAAGATATAGTACATACTGTATTGTTGCCAAGTTCTAGCCAGGGGAGGTTGTCGGTAAGTATGTTGGGGTCTGTGGAAAGAATGAGCTTAAGGAAGGCATCTTGGGAACAAGCTTGGGGATTTATAGATTGAGATGGCACCAGCGCCTCATCCGGCGCTGGTGTTTTTTACGCGTCACGTGACGCACCGAACACTTGCGGCATTATGCATCATTGATCGAGGCCAGCACTGCGACGGCGTGTTTCTGGCTATATTAATATTTCTAGTAATGTAGATGTGATTGGCTGCGAGGGGCCGCACCTCAGCAACGCCCACCCGTCTTCTGATCCCCACATCTTCCGATATGAGTCCTGCTCGGAGGCTGCTCCTCGAATCGCACCGAACACCTGCGGTAATCAGACCGGGGTTGCTTCAAACTCCAGAATCTCAATTTATAATCATCCGACCCCGCGCTTTGAATCAAATTGCAAAGGAGTAGGGAGGGGCCGTGCCTCGAATTTACCGCTGTGGACATCGCCTACACGTAGCAAGTAAGGTTCTTTGAAAATAGTGAGACGTCACCCTAGTTGAGATGCTGCGGACGCGGCACAATAAAAAGTAGGAACGTGGCTAGCGTTTCCTGGCAAGGGCTGCTCATCATCACCACCTACCTGCAACCCAATTAGGGACATGAGATCCGAAAGCCGACAGCGCTACGCCTATGGGAACAACGGCGTCCAGAGCCGTCGAAACGTCGAAAGGGAACACCAGAGACTCACGATTGCATTGGCGTCACCAGGTTCCATGCGAATCACCGTCAATCACGATAACTTGTGGATTGGGCTCGCGCAAATAGAAGCTGCCGAAGAACTTCATTGACCGGCCCATTAAGGACAGGGCCCTGGGGAGGTGTTCATCGATGAAGGCTTCAGCAGGACCAGCCGCGGCGTTCAGAGCTGGGCCGTCGAATGGGTCAATCTCCTCCTGGCAAAGGGTCTGATTAGATATGTGTATACAGAAAAGTGAGGTCAGTACACAAGGGAGCCGGTGGGAGGGCCTGTCCCTGTGCAGGGTCATCCAGAGCGACCGCGTCATAGTTGTTTATAGCATGATCGCAATGATCGTGTAGCGGAAGGTGATCATTGGCCATGTCGTAATAGCCGATGTTAACATAAATATAAAAAATGCAGAGTGTTTGTAACATACAAATGCGGGAGGGATGAGATATAAACAACATCAATGGCAGGAAGGCATTGACAGGCTACAAAGGTGCCAAAAAAGTCTAGCAAAAATAAAATGAAAACGAACCAACATAGAGACGAGAGGTAAGAGAAAGGAACAGACCAAAACCAAAACCACAAAACATCGACAAGGGCTCCCTGTGCGCGTGATGGTCCTGCTAGTCCGGAAAAAAAGTATATCGTATGTACATGAAAACCTCCCTGTGGGCCGTGTCATCTGCTGTTGTACGTACAGAAGCAGATACACGATGTGGATTTGATACAAGAACGCACGCACTGTCCGTGCAGGGTCAAGGTGAGCAAAAACGTCCTAAGTGGGAAACTTGGAGGCGCAGAACCTGTGTCGATTGCCTAGGCTTTGCTCGCCAAGCTGTGGCATTAAATATGATTCGCCACGCGGTGAAGGCGCTACATGAGCGTACAGTACGCCGCCTCATGTCATTGCTATCTGCCAATAGACGAAGGATCGATTGGACTTCCGTGCCAGACTTAGCGAACAGAGCGTGTGAGCGTGGGGAAACAATGTCGTGGGCGCAGAGCCAGGACCCATCCTTAACACCCGAGACATAGGGAGATGCTATCGCTTTAGGGAGGGATCGGATACTAGTAGGCCTACTTGTGAGACGATGTCCGAGATCGCGGGCGTCTTTCAGCAGGATTTTTTATTTTTTTATTTTCCTACTAGGCGCTTTTGCGATCAGATCAGATCGGTTAGGACATGTGTCTTGACATGTAGGATTCCAAAGCATGCTCGGCACATTTCCAGGTTAGCGTGTCGCTTTTGGAAAATCAATGGGCGTCACAACGGTCATATTGCCGCTTTTGGAAAATCAATAGCCGTTAGTCTCGGTCCCAGACCCTTGGTATATTTCGGAGTGGGAGTCGGAGAGTGAAAAATCAGTGGCATGAAATATACGAAGGGTCTTGGTCGTCCGGGTGTAGGTGTCGGTCACGTGCAATAATACGCAGTTAAGATCGCGCTGCTATGACGCAGTGTGGATGCAGCAGAAGAGGAAAGCAGCTCACCCTCAAGGTTGGAGAGGGATTGCCATGATAATACTATCACAGCAAAAACAGTCATGCATGCGTCAGAGCTGATAACAGAGGGGGAGGGCTCAGAACCATGAGAAGTTTATCATGATCGTGTATATACAGCAACAGATAGTACGAGACAATTAAACTATACAGCGAGCAGGGCCCAAATTGTGCAAAAACGGTGTGGAACAAATGGGGGAGGGAGCCTGGGGCGAAAATGCGTACATATGCTGTCAAATAGTACAAATGGGGTCTATGGGGGTGATAAGTGTGATCCAAAGAGCCGGCAGAGTGTGTGTCATGTTGTTGCAAGTAGTGCTGAGTAGGTAAATATGCAAAAATTCAAGTGCATGGTGTAGAGCATGTCGAGGTTAGTGAGCGCCGGCAAGCTCTTCACTTGGGCTTCTCGCCGTCTTTGCTTATGAAGAACGTCAGTGGCAATCCGATCGGTCCAACCGTGACGACCCAGGGCAGCTTTGGCGAGTGCAGGACGAGACGCGAGCTGGCTGGGAAGGGCGAGTGCACGGTGCAATCGACGACAGTGCAAGCGGAGGGAGTGAATGCAATGTCGTAGGAGATGGGGGCATGGTGGAGATGGGTGTAGGATAGGAGGGGCTACATGTGGAAGCGCAGTGTGCGGACTTGGGATAACGAGGGTGATGGTTCTGGGCCATCTGTGGGGTCAGACAAGTAGTTCCAAAAGAAAGAAGACAGGAGGAAGAATGTACGCGTTGATGAGCCAGTAGCGCTGGTGCTCACACCAACTTGCTAGGCCTTGTTCTGGGCTAGTGGCTTGCTTGAAAATTTGTCGTCAGATGTATTAAAACGAGGCGGACTCGGAACCAGTGGAGAAGGCACAAAAGGAGTGTCGTGTACCGGGCCAGGTTACAACTTGAATGAAGAGGTAGAGTTTGATCTCGAGCCACCTGGCTTTGCTTTCAAAGTCTCCATTTTTTGAAGAGCCATGTTGAGCGTTGCCTTAACCTTCGTGAGATCCTTAGCACTGAGTCAGAGTAAGCATGGGCTGAGCGTATGCGTTACGTGCATACGAGCTTATTACGGCACGTGACTGACCCCTACACCCGGACGACCGAAAGTCACCAGACCCTATGAATGAAACCCACCACTCATTTTTCACTCTCCGTTTCATTCTCCGGGTCTGGAAGCGAGACTAAATAGCCGTCATAACGGTCATATGGCCGCTTTTGGAAAATCAATGGCCGTCATGATCCTCGAGTCTTTTCCGAACACCTCCTTGTTGTGCCCTCTTCCGGCGCTTCCACCCATCTACATATGCAAATGCTAGGACTCAGGTGATAGTTATGGGCCCGTTATCACTCGTATTCAGTGTAGGCTTATAGTTGGCATTTTACAGAAAAGGAAGGCGGAAAGAGAACTGTGCACCAGGAGGTAGGAGGCTCCCCATGGGAGTACATCCACACGTTCCATTTGCTTCTCCGCGCCGAAAATAGATGGGAAGCAAGCTATACACGTACTTATATGACATAGATGGTTGTGGGATGGGTGAAATCGGAGCCCCTACTTCGACACCGATGGAATTTAAGGTGGTTCCGTTGAAGCGTAGGCTGAGTGCGGCTGAACAACGCTACCCGACAAGAAGGACGAAGCCATCTACAAATTCTGCAAAGCCTAGCAGTAACCAGTCATACACGTACAGGCCAGGCTCAGTTCATCTAGGTTCCAAGAACTTTCATGACGTTGCAGTCATAAAGAACCTAAAATTTAGATATCTGAGTCCATACATGAACAGCGATTTGTGAGCCTGTCTATTATGACAGTATATCTCTCAGTCCGTGCCAGTGGTTTAACCTCTCGTGCCTGTCAATCGCAGAGGACGATGATGAAGCACGTAAAAAGGGCCAGGAAAGTGTGACCCCACGCCAGAGTGTTGTAGTCACGGTGCGCGCACGCAGTTGGACCTGCGCCGGGCAGCCCTCAGGTCTCAGCTGCGACACACCGCTTTTCCCAACCACGTGGGATCTGGCCCAGAAGAAACAGTAGTGGACCCATTCAATTCAGGTTTATTGGATTCATGTTTGACCGTTTGAGAACGCGTTCTAAGTATATGCATAGGGGGGTATTGAGAGTGGTGGGAAAGTAGGCCAGTATGTGGGCGTGCTCGAAATCGAATCCGCGAGCGTCGTCACTCGTAAACACGTGACGGGTCACATAGCTTACTAATAACCTTAACCCTAATGTCGCGCATACTGTCCGCCGATGTCGGTGAATGTCATCGCGTCACTGCATCGCTGCGACACGACGACATCCACCGACACCAGCGCCATAAAGTTATGGGGGTGGAAAAGTGGATTGAAGCGGGCAAATAGGGAAAGGGAACGAAAGGGTGATCTGATAGAGACCACGTACCAGAGACAAAAGCTCCGGGCGGAGCCTCCTGTTCCCAACTTTGATTTCGAACTCTGTGTGCCATTCGCACGACTTCCCGAGCGTACTAGATATGTAAGAGAAAGGAGACGGACGTACCGGGAGTCGCACCACTGCCACAATGGCAATGACGCGAGTCAGAGATCAACAGAGAGAACGAGAGAGCAACCCCAAGCTTAAGCTAAGCCAAGATAGTCCAAGCCGAGCCAGTCAAGCCAAGCCAAGCCAAGCCAAGCGCCCGTAGGCAGAAAAACCCTCCAGATCGCGTTGGTCTTGAGCGCGCGCGCGATGTCATCTCGGAAGTCGTTTGGGGCAAAGACGTGCGTCCACGTCAATGCCAGCGGAATCTGAAACAATCTAACAAATAAGTGCCAGAATGTGGAAATGTGCAGAACGTCGAGGCAAAAGTTCCGTGCTTAGCTAGACAGAGTATGTCGGGTAACTTGGGTTAGGTTGGGTTTGGCGAAAGCGAAGCGGCAATGAGGTTGACAAGTCAGAAAAGAGTGTTGATCCGTGAACACTAGAGACCCCAAGCTCCAGTGGGAGAACGCGCAAGAAAGGTGACAAAACATACACAGACTGACCGAGACGCGCTGGGGCATGGAACACCGAAAGCAGGTGAATCCCACCCTCGGCCAAGGTGTGACCCCCCACCCGCGGAGCCCATGCTCCTACATAATGCTCGGACGCCGCGTTCGAAAGACATGGGAGATAGCGAGCCGTTGCACCGAGCTGCCGAAGCGGATGCGCTGTGAACTAGGTCAGAAGGGTGACAGAGAGGACAGTCTGTTTTCGCGTTTTTTTTGCGATAATCTAATTTGCATTTTAGTGGTTTTTTTGTGATAAAGTCATTGTCTTATAAAAATTCAGAGCTTATCTGGTTTTTTTTGTTTTTGTTTTTTTAAATGTTTTTGCGCTTTTTTCTAACAATTTTGCGATTTCGTCGAACTGGGGTGACGCTAACGAGGGCAAGAAGCAGAGGCAGCAAAACACAACAAACGGAGACGGAGCGGGAGAGAGCGGAAGCGGAAGGGGGATCCGATGCCGGCGTGCAGGTTTCCGCCGCGACTCAGAGAACCCGCACGTCGAACTACGGCACCGGCGTCTGCATCACGTCGTCGCCGCGGCACGACGGCGTGATGGCAGACGCCAGTGGTAAGGGGTGTGTAAAAAGAAACACGCAACTGCGATCATGGAACCCGAAATAAATGATTGTCCGGTCTTTGCCAATGGCAGTAACGGTTTTATATGTACCGGCGCGAGGGTTTCCTCCGGCGTACAGCGACGATGCGACTTCCTTTACGCACCATTGAGCCGAGTCTACGCACGATCTTCTCCGCGGCTAGCTTCTTGGGGTAGTACCAGCGGGCGAGGTCATTCTGGCGCAGCCCGCTGCGCGAGTCGACATCGAGGACACCTAGCATTTCTCCGTAGTTCGTCGTGCCCGTGCCCGTTCCCGCCCGGTGGTAAACGCCTGTCTCTGCCCTCGCCTCGTACGACTCGGGTCCGTGGATGACGATCTTGGGGAGCTGAACCTTTACAACCAAGTTCCGTGCTTTGGCAACGATGGCGGACTTGCTGGGCTTAACATCAGTGGCAAGAGCCGGCGGTTGAGGAGCAGGTACGGGAGCCTTCAGAATGGATTTGGGCTTGATGGTCGGTACACGCATCCCTGCCGCAGAAACGTTCTGCATGCTCTGAGTCGAGCCCCACTCCATCGCGCGTTGTTTTTCCCTCGCCGGCTCTGAGAGAATGGTTATGTGCCGGGATGAACGGGATTGGCGAACAGAAGGCGATGAAGGTGTCCTTGCCGGGTTAAGGATAAGGTATGGATCCGAAGGCGGCAGAGAGGAGGATAGGCATGAAGTGGGCGACTGAGTTTCTTCCTCATAAGGAAAGTGTGTCTGCTTCCCCGTCCCCGCAGGATTGGGGAGGATAGTTATACTGATGTGTGGGGGCGACTGGCACTCAGTTAACGAACTTGAGCTTGAGAAACCACGCTGCAGCAGTGGTCTCAAAAAGCTGTTCTTCGCCGCTGCATTAGGACGTGTCATTATCAAAGCTTGAAGTGTAACCGCCGATCAGGAGGCTGACTGACCATCTATCACGACATCGCGTCTGGTCCGCTTCTCACCATGGGTTACAGGGATATTGTCCTTGTCACGGGACAAGAGGAAGGAAACGCCAGTGTGGAGCATACTCGTTAGAAGACAATGGTGGAAGACGTTCGAGGGAGGTTGTGTGGGACCCATAGGCCAGGAGAACGCTTTTGAGAGTTTCTCGGACCGGGCGATTCGAAACCTACCCAACGACTGGTCCATTTCGAGAATCTCTTAACCTTAACCCTAATGTCGCGCATACAAGGCACCAATGTTGTCGTCGCTGCGACACGACGGCATCCACCGAGCACCAGCGCCATAAAGGAACGGGGAGGAGGGGAAAGTGGATTGAAGTGGGCGAACAGGGAAAGGGAACGAAAGGACGACTAGATAGAGACGACGCACCAGGGACAAAGGCTCCGGGCGAGTCATCACGGACCAATACTCTCTTCTGACACGCTTCGCTTTCGCCGAACACAAGATACGATCTATCTAGCCAAAGCAAGCAAAGCGCCCGTAGGCAGACCAGATCGTGTTGGTCTTGAGCGCGCGCGCTATGTAACAAATAAGCGGAGGGAATCACACGGAAATGCGTGCGGAACGCCGAGGCATGTTGGCTTAGTGACTTGGCTTGACTGGCTTGGCTCGCGTGTCTTGGCTTGGCGCAGAAAAAAAGCTGAACAAGTGCGTAGATGAGAAAAACCAAACACTCAATGACAAAATCCCATTCGACGTCTTCGAAAGCAGTTTCTCAAGTGATTATCTGAGTTTGGGTTTTAGTGTTTTTTATCGTGATAAATTATAGTTGTCTTATAAAAATTCCGTGCTTATCTGTTTTTTTTGTTTTTGTTTTATCAAATGTTTTTGCGCTTTTTTCATAATTATTTTTGTCGTCGAACTGGGGTGACGCTAACGAGGGCAAGAAGCAGAGGTAGCAAAACACAACAAACGGAGACGGAGCGGGAGGGAGCAGAAGGGGGCCCGATGCCGGCGTGCAGGTTTCCGCCGCGACTCAGAGAACCTGCACGTCGAACTACGGCACCGGCATCTGCATCACGTCGTCGCCGCGGCACGACGGCGTGATGGCAGACGCCAGTGGTAAGGGGGGTGTGAAAAGAAACACGCAACTGTGATCCGAGTCATGAAGCCTGAAATAAACGAATTTCCGGTGTTCACCATCGAAAACAAGTTATTGTAAGGTACGAGGCGTTCAGATCGCTCGTATTGTGGAGGAATGTATTTGAGTCATTGGCTGTTTGCGTGATGAGGGGTTTGAGTGGGCACGAGATTGCAGGCGTGTACGCTTATTAATGCGGCTGACCATGAGGGCGACGGAAGGAGTGGGGGTGAGGGTGGGGGTGGCAGTAGGAGTAGTGGCTTGTCTGAATTGGCGCGGGTCTTCCCTGCGGCGTGCAGCGGCGACACGATTTCCGCTACGCACCGTTATGCCATGTCTACGCACGATCTGCTCCGCAAGCTCCTTGGGGTAGTACCTAGCAAGGTCATTCTGACGCAGCCTGCTGCGCGAGCTGACAGCGGGGACACCCAGCATTTCTCCGCGGCTCGTCGTGTCTGTGTCTGTTCTAGTTTCCGGATTGTGAACACCTCCCGCCTCGCCCAAGACGATTTGGTGGATGACGATCTTTGGAAGCAGAACATTTACTTCTACGTTCGGTGCTTTGACATCGACGGCGGGTTTGTTGAGCTTGGTGTCAGCGGCAGGAGCAGGAGCAGGAGCGTGAGGTACCAGTATGGGAGCCTTCAGAATGGATATGGTCGTGGTAGTGGGTACACGCATCGGAGCGGGAACTGTTGCAGAAACGTTCTGCTTGCTCTGGGTACTCTGAGTGGAACACGGCTGCGTTACGCGTTGCTTTTCCCTCGCCGGATTGGAGAGAATGGTTATGCGCGGGAACGAATGAGACTGGCGAATAGAAGGTGATGACGAGTGTGCATTCTGAATGGAGGGAGATGGACGTGTCCTCGCTGGATTGCTAATGATGGTGTATGTATTCGGAGGCGCGGGTGAGGATGAGGGTGGGCGGAATGCAATCGACGAATGAATGGGAGGCACAGAGCGTGTCCTGTTCCTCTCCGGATTAGTGAGGATGGTTATGCCGACGTGCGCAGGAGACGGGCACCCAGTTGACGAACTTGAGCTTGAGATACCACGCTGCAGCAGTGGTCTCCTGGAGCTGTTCGTTGCTGTTACATTAGGAAGGGTCGTCAGCCGAGTCTGAAGTGTAGCTGTCGGCTGGAGGCTGGCTGACCATCAATCAGGGCATTGCGCCTGGTCCGCCTCTCACCACGAGGTACAGGGATGGTCTCCTTGTCACAGGAAGACGGGAAGGGAATGGCAGTGGGGAGCATATTCATAAGATAAGGAGGCATTGGAAGACGTTCGAGGACGACTAGGAGAATGGGTTTGTGAGAACTTGTCTGTGGCCGTTGGGCGATTATGAAATCAGCACAGTAAAGGATAACTGGTTTCCTTTTTTGTCTTGGCACGTTGTCTGCACTCACTGGGGCGTACTGTACGAGACTCAATCGGCATAATGATCAATGTCACGTCACCACAGCCGACACCCACTTACAGCAACAGCGCAATCACCGGCACCACGTTGCAAACGCCAGCCGTAGATCGTATATATCCTTCCCCATCCACACCTGGCCCTGACCCACAACCATTGGGTCCATCCGGATGAAGGCAGCAGTAAGGCTCAAGGTAAAGGCTGCGCCTTGCTGTTGTTGCTGATGCCGATGATGGCAATGCCGTTACCACTCAGACTAAATATCATGTGCCGCCGCTGAGCCTCAGAAAGGTCAGAAACTCTCGGATCAGGGCTCCAGCACGGCCTGGCCCGCGGGCCGCAGCCTTGCGATGTATCTGCCACGATGACAGATTTTGCCCCAATCGTGCATTTGGCATATGAAGTTACAGTATGAAGCTATGAAGTCTCATCCACCACATTATAAAACATACGACTGCCCTCCTTCGGAGGATGAATGACAGTGTCTATACCATATCGCAATGCGCTGCAATCATCCCTGGCTTTCGGAATCTTGCACGTGTATAGACACGATGAACAGGACCAAACTATCGTCAGGAGAACATCTAGCGACGAGCAACATAGTAGTACGAATCTCAGGAACAGATGACAGCGGCGATAACACGACGAAACCAAGGCCGGGAAGGAGCGCTAAATAGTTACATATAACAGAGACGACATAGATCAGAGCTCAGTCAGAACAATCTATTATTTAGTATCACGTCCTGAAAAACTACACCCTCAAAGATTGGCCAAATCGAGGGTAATGGTCACCCTGACTCTATGGGCATCGCCAGGTTCCATACGAATCACAGCAACTTGTGAATTAGGCTCGCGCAAGTAGAGGATTGCAAGTTGCCGAAGAACCTCATTGGCCAGCACATTGGGGACAGGGCCCTGGGGAGACCATCTATCGGGGAAGGCTGGAGTAGGACCAACCGCAGCATTCTGAGCTGGGCCGTCAAATATGTCAATGTCCTTCAGCAAAAGGTCTGATTATATATATGTATGCAGAAAATTGAGGTCAGTACACACCGTGACAGGTGGGGCGGCCTGTGCCTGTGCGGGGACATCTAGAGCAACCCCGTGGTAGTTGATGGCATGATCGCGATGCCCGTGTAGCGGAGGGTGATCATTGGCCATACCGTAATGGCCCATGTCAACGTAACGCAGGTCTTGAGGTTGACCTTGTGTGACGATGTTTTCGACAGGTGGGGGCATATGCGTCCTTGTGGATGTTGGAATACCACCGTGCCAATCACTGACCACGCCACCCCGCACTACACCGGCATGACCATGCAGCTGGCCGGGAACTGGATGACGGTGGAACGACGGTGCTGACTGCGGGTGCAGGGGTGCCGGAAAGGCAGTATCACTGTAGGTTGCGTCTGCTGTAGGAGATGCATTCCTTGGAAAGTGGACTTCGCGTCGTTGTGGGGAGTCCATCTAACAAAATGCCAGTGTGAGTGTGACAGATTTACGAAGGGCTATATGTAGGTACAGTGTGGGTGTGGGTGTATGGGAAGGGTCCGAAGGGGATTTGAGTTGGGTTATCATTTTGGCCATAGAACACCATTTATAATCACAGGATAGTAAGAAGACAGCCGTATTGATCGAAACATCGAATGGCCAGTGCAACGAGACGGCGAGCTGGCTCAAAGAAAACGCTGTGGACTTTGACATGCATGTTGTGGGCGCAGAGCCAAGAGCAGGGCTCCTCCACGCGTACGATCGAATCGTGGTGGATGAAGAAATCGGCGGCAACTCCTGCGCAATAAGTCATAGAGCGGTTATGAGTATCTCTAGTGGCGTAGCCCTCGTGCCTTTCGAATGATAAGGTATGCATGGCCAGGAAAAGTTGGCCGCTGGATCAGCATGAGAGACACCGATGATGGGTGGCATCATTCCTTTCACTCTTGAGAAAATCAGAAACACTCCCGAATTGAACCCGAGTGGTATCAATCTGGTTTCAATCGCAGGAATCGCGCGTGAGGCAAATCATGTTTAGAAAGATGTTGGCCCGTGGGCAGCTATGCACGTGTCCGGATCATCACGCCCAGTGAAAAACGTGTGAGGCTGTATATGGCCAAATAAGCCGGCATCGGATGGTCGATTTGGCCTCAAATTCCGGATGGACCCTATGTCGCCCACCACGAATTGGGCCGCATAGTGCCAAATAGAGACGATATAGGGCCAGATAGAGGCGATATGAGGCACTCATTTCCGTCCACACTAGGGCAATTTGGGGCCAAATCAGCCAACATTAAAGCTTATATTTTACTGTATTCTAACACAGGGATTTGTCGCAATACCAAGTCGCCAACGCAAGAAACCTACACCTACCTGGCCTACCCAATGGTCGCCATCTGCTGATCTTGTACTTCGGAATTCCGAGTCATCTCTGTAACGCGCCAGCAGCTCATTTTCCCATTTGTTCGCTAGGGACATCAGAGACGGCGAGACACGCAAGCTGAACAACCAACTTGCGAGTGGAAAGCAAGCTGACTGTAGGCAAGGACAGCCGACAAAGTTAATCAGGAAATTATTGCTACCCAGAAGGATGTCACATGAGTGAAAAATGACTTGGAGGACTTGGAGTGACGCACTGATATTTGATACTTTGTCCGGATAGGGCATCATCTGACCGCAGTGTTTTTACTTGGGAGGGTGAAGACGAGGGTGACTGCAGAACCAAAGACGAGTGCTTGCTGGACGGGCTATGTCATAAGAACGTAGATAAATGCGCACACTGGAAATGACTCACTGAAAAGTCGTAACAAGGGAATTATATGCATATCTAGACCAATGACGATAGGATCGGTGATCATGGGTCGATTTATATGCAAGTGTCACATACTTTAATCCTTGGATTTCCGCTTGGACTGGAAGGTAAGTGCAATACGCCGATACAACTCTGTATGCGCACCATAACACACGGTTACCGCTTTGTAGAAGTGTGTCGTGGGCCTTTGCATCGAAGCGAACAGTCACAGAAGTATTGTTGAGTCGACATCACAATGTAGTCGAAGTGCGAAGCAGGAGGCAAACGAACACTAAAAGGAGGAATGGGGGGAGGGTGTGAGTGGAGAGATGACGACGACGAAGAGACATTCCTTGCTCAAACACACACAAACACACTAAGTGCGAGCGTGAGCAATGTCCTCGACGTACTAGTAGGGTACTTGTGTGTAAGCAAGACCGAAATCGCCCCGAATCTAACACAATCAACACAATCTCACACATACCACAGGATCAAACAAGCAATCTAACATTTTGCTAACATCGAATACATAAATGGAATGCAAGATGGAATGAGGAATTCAATTTTGGCCCCATTTCGCCATCCGGACTCACTTCCGGCCTCTTTGGCCCGAGATCGGATCAATTGGCCCCATGCGATTTTCACTGGGCATCACGGGGAGGCGGTGGAGTTATCATGACATGTTCAGCATGATGTTCAGAATTTCGGATCATTACGACCCCGCCGTCTCCCGTTTGAGAATCCACCGACGCGTCATCTCCGTTTGAGAGTTCACGCGACACGCCGTCTCCTGTTCGAGAATCCACACGACTGGCTGTCTGTATTTTGTTCCCACACCACCTGTAGTACGCGCGGTCTAGCTTTTAAGAACAAGTCTCTCCAACGTCATCGTCATATTGGACAAAAAAACAGCTTGAAATTCAAACGTAATTGTACGTGACTGGGGATAAGGGTGCCATAGTAGACTGGAGTCCAGTGACATCATTCTGCCCCTCCTACTAGCAGCGAGCCTGAGAGGGACGAGCGATGATGACGTGGAATGGCAGAACTCTCAGAGAGCGCAGCTCGAACTAATGCTCACGCATCTGGCGCTCAACCTCCACCAGTGCTGATACGTGTTGTTGTCTCAAACTGCTCCCTCGAGATGGCACTCGGCGCCTTATCTGGCTCCTTTTTGACCCAGGTAAGCGCAGGCATGAGAGGCGCTAGCGCCGCCGTGCCGCTACGGCACCTATCCTTGACCTTTGCTTTGCTCGTCAGGTGGCGATAGTGGTGACGGTAGTGGTGACGGTGGCGCAAACGGTGGCGTCTGCGACGGCACTTGGCAATGTCGCCGGATGTCGTCGATGCGTTCCAGGAGATCGACGCAGTGTTTGAAGTCGATTTGTAGTGGGCGTTACTCAACTACTACGGTTCGGTTAGTACGGTCGTAGAAGATTTACAGAGTGCGTAAATGGACCACTGTTAGAGTGGGAAGCATGGTAGTAGATGAAAGGGGATGAGAGTGCCACCTAACCGCGGGATGGCGAACGGTGACTTCAATGGGCTTCGCGGTACGCCCACCCTGTGGTGCGAGGATCTCGTCTAGCTGCAGTAAGAGTTGTATCTCCGAGTCGCTCTTGGTGAGCTCTAATTCGCGTGTCAGGATCAGCTGCGGGATCGACTGTAACGCGGCAACGATCGCCGATATGGATGAGAAACTCTGGAACTTTCTGGGTTCCTAGGAGGGTATAAAATGCACTATCAGCATTGTCAACATGAGGGATGCTAGCACCTCCGCAACTAGTTACAGTAATTACTGTAAATCGTGGCAAGCCACTGTTAGAGATGGACGCCTAGCGGCCTAGTAGTACTAGGTGACATGCAGAAGTGAAAGACTCAAACTGGAGAGCCATGCTTCGGTTACACGACTGCCTTGGCTTTTGTGATTGCTCTGTCAACGTGTCAACGTATCAACCCCAACTGCCATCGTTTTGTATATCACCCTGTAAACGACCTCGTCGTGTGTCATCTGCAGATCTAGGCGAGATTCATGTCGCCAGTTTACAACGAGCCATAAATATTAAAAATGCAGAGTGTTTGTAACATACAAATGCGGAGGGATGAGATATAAAACATCAATGGCAGGAAGGCATTGACAGGCTACAAAGGTGCCAAAAAAGTCTAGCAAAAATAAAATGAAAACGAACCAACATAGAGACGAGAGGTAAGAGAAAGGAACAGACCAAAACCAAAACCACAAAACATCGACAAGGGCTCCCTGTGCGCGTGATGGCCCTGCTAGTCCGGAAAAAAAGTATATCGTATGTACATGAAAACCTCCCTGTGGGCCGTGTGATCTGCTGTTGTACGTACAGAAACAGATACACGATGTGGATTTGATACAAGAACGCACGCACTGTCCGTGCAGGGTGAAGGTGAGCAAAAACGTCCTACGAATCACTTAAGGCTCGGTAGTCGTGCTCTCAAGACCCGCCTTGCTAACGCGGCGCATTGGTTGGAGGGTATTCTCGTCGACTGGAGCGCGGCGTGCATGTCGATACCGCCCAGTCGCATCCTTCACCTCCATCTCTTGACCGACGTCCCCAGAGACGCTACGCGGGACACTGGAGAGGGGCGCGCCAGCGCCACCACTGGTGCTCCAAGCCGGCGGCAGGCTTTCGCGCATGTGCGACGGCCGCCGCCCGCCCATGCCAATGCCAATAGCGGCACCTCGATTATTACCATCGCTGTCAGGGTGATCACAATCAGGCCCGCTGCCGCCCGTTGATTGTGGTTGTTTGACAACACCAACGGATTTGCTTCCGAGCTCAGCCTCTTCGAAATTCATGAGCTCCGATACAAAACCGATGTTGGGAGAGATT